>DWJZ01008183.1:0-11539 GCA_018249125.1 Asbolis capucinus
TTATGTTATTATTATCAGACACATATGTATATTAAATTACATTTTTGTATACTTGATTATTATAATAATCATGTATTCAGACACTGCCGAATCTTTCAATGTTTTTGTATACTATTTCGTGTTTGTTGTATATGTGAATCTTTTGTAGGTACACACTAAGTTTCGTTTAGTAATGTAATTGTCCTGTTTACGGGTCTACTGGAAGAAATTCCTAACTGGAATAAGTGGTCCCTAGTAGATAACTAACATTATGTAATTATCCTCTTGTATATAAAACAAAACAACATCTTGTATATAAATTCTTGTAAAAAAAAAACAAAATATATAATTAAATAATAAAATAAAAATAAATAAATAAAATAAAAAATAAATAAGATAAATAAAATAAAAATAAATCAAATAACAGTAATATTAAGTTAATATAAAAAATACGGCAAGTTTTTGATGACCAAGATTGTAAATAATTACAGTTGTAATTATAAATATTTAACGAAACCCGATGGTCAGCCTGTCCGGTTGGTTGATGATATACTGACATCAGCACCACCTACCGGATTCCAATAGTATTTTCTGTAGCAAGTATGCAGCCATTGAAATATATGTTACTTTAAATGAAGGCATTAAAATTTCAGTAAATACCAAATGAATGATCATTTGGTAAATCTTAGAGTTTATCTCAGAGGCATGGTACATGTTGAATAAGACATCATGCAACTGAAATGTAATGTTTGGTTGGGTTCAATAAGGTTGTCTGGTTTCTTCTTCGAGTTCCCTCTTCTAATAATGGTCGGAAATCATCAAGGCGACCTAAACTTTGGACACCGCAGCTCTAAATTAAACTCTTTTTTGTACCACTGGCAGAGATTTCTAAGCTAGGGTTTTCTTCTTTGCCGCACACATCTTTTTCCGTGTATCTTGAACAATCAGCTGTAACAGGTCGTACTTGTCACTTCTCAGTATATTTCCCAAATACTGGAGCTTTCTTTCCTTGATGGTGTTAAGCACATCAAGTTCTTTCCTAAGCCATGCATAACTAAATGCATAAATTATCCGATTAAATAAGGCTTAAACAGGAGACCAGACACAAATAAAATAAAAAAATCTAAATCAAAATTCGTTTACCCAAATTTGGTTTTTTGTAACACTTTTTGAAAGTTAAACTATGCCTCAACAAATACGTCCAGTCGTCTTAGAAGAAGAAGCGGCAAAAAAACTCCTAGGGAATTTGTCTATAACAATACAATCTGAAACCCAGGTATTTTCATCTTTGAAATGTTCGTCATGAGAATGCTTTATAAATTTACAATATGGTTCCATGATTCAATAAATGAATTGACGAAAAACAAGCTCCCCGTGTGGAATCGGGGTATAGAATTGTTCCACCGCAACCCCTTGGCGTGTCGTAGGAGGCGACTAATGAGGGAGACTTTGTCTAGGTCAGGGATTTCCAAAGATTTTCAGGAGTCGATAATGGACAGGGCTGAGCATAAACATGCTTCGCTTTGATTAATATACAAAGTAAGAAATAAACATGCTTCGCTTTGATTAATATACAAAGTAAGAAATAAACATGCTTCGCTTTGATTAATATACAAAGTAATAAATACAACCTCGCAAGTATTTTAAATACGAAACACAGAAATATCTTTAAAGGTTTTGAATTTGAAATACAAAATACAGTATTTTACGTATTAAACGGTCGTAATTTTACGTACGAAAGCTATCGAGAATCAAGTGCCATTATCATCAGATAGCATACATTAATAAAAATTAATTGCTTTTATGAAGGTTTTTTTGTTAAAATGTATTTTGCAGCCATATATATTTGTTATACTAACTACAAAATACCAGGGCATTTTTAATGTATTTTGGCTATGGGGATCTGAGGGTTCAGTTTATAATTAAATAAATCTCCTGCACAAAATAGTTTGGGAATCCCTGCTCTATACCTGAGCACGATTGGTGGGATAGGTATAGGATAGTAATATTAAAATTAACATCGAATAACTGAAAGTTGGGGATGTATTATACTTCACTTACTCTAGGAATAAGTATACATACATATGTATATAGGTAAGTTCTGTTTGTGTGTGTGCATGTTTGCATTTGTATGTGTGCCTTTCGGCGTATGTGCGTATCCGATTGTGCGTATTTTGTGTCTGTGTGTATCCGACTGTAATCTTAATAAAAACTGTAGGAATAAATTGTCTCATAATGTAGCATAGAACCGAAATCAAGTGTAAAAGTTGTGTGCAATAAAAGTCTGGTTGTGGATCAAATGTAACTATATTCTTTGTTAGACTCTATTCCATTCATTTATTTTTCTCGTAACTCTTTAACTTAGGCAAATAATATATAATAGTACTAGTTTAAGTCGGTTCATAAGAATCTATTACAATTAATAAAATTTAATTTCATTCGTTAGATATTTAATCCTTACTAATATTATAAATGTGACATGAACTCTGTCTGTTACTTTTCACGCCTCAACTACTAAACCAATTTTGATGAAACTTTGTACAGAGATAAAATAAAACATCGGAAAAATTTAGGATACTGTTGTTCTTAAATAAAAGGCTTAAAGAGGTTTTCTTAGGGCATGAAAGTTTGTATGGAAATTGTTCACTATCGAAGATATAACTGTAACACTTTCAATTCTTGCACTAGATATGGTTTTAACAGTGAGGGGTAAATTGGGCGGGTTAGTGGAGGGGTAGATCACGCGGACAAAGTCGCAGAAAAAAACTAGTTGCATAGAAATAGCTATCACTTTAAGTGACAATTTCGACGAAAATATTAATTTTGAATTTATTTCTGGTATTGAACTCGTAAATCTGTTTAATATAGAGCTACTTCTTGGTATATTTTAATATTTTTGTAACTTTCTGAGTTACTTTTCGCGTTAAAATTGTTACTTTAACTTTGTTGTGGTCATCAAAGATTAAACTTCCCTGTTGTTGTTGTAATTAAAGTTAACGGTTGTTATTCTGTTACTTTATATGTTGTTTTTTAAAATTGACTAACGATTGAATTTCAACCACCAACCACCGGATTTATAACAAGTATTTATTGATTATTAATGTCAATTTATTATACATGTGTCACAAATGCCGGGCGTCCATTGCGCCCTATTTTCGTTTGTTGTTGCTTTACTTAACACAACAACAGTATATACAATATACGGGTATAATTTTATTCTTTCAAAACGCAACATTTAATTTTTTGTTGTTGTTGTTATAGTTAATAAAAATAGTTCCAGTCGTCAATTAAATTCAATTTTCAAGATTACGTACAAAGTGATTTTTACAATAGTAGAAATGTCTTTCTTAACTCTTTGTGTGTGTGTGTGATTCGTGTTATACTTCTAACCTTCGTCATCAATCAACTCTGTATATTTAAAATAAGAATAATTGTTATCTTCTTAGTGAATTGGGTTACCGCCTACCCTCAATTTCTTTAATAAATAATATTTTGTTTAACGTAAAATTTTATATTTTTAGTTAAAATTTAACGATGGGTAATAAAGCTTTAAATCGTATAGTTTTTAAATGATATAAAATTATTGAATGTTGTAAAAGAGTTCAGTGTTTTGTTTCATTGATGTTCATTCATTTTAGTGAAAGACTTTTATGTATACTACTAGACAGGTTGTTCCGAACTAAAACTGTGTCACTATAGCAAGCGATGACTGTTACCTCTGATTCATTTCTATTGAGGTATGGGGTAATTGTGAACACTTATAGAAGAATAATAATAAAATAAAAACAATTACCAACCTGTCTCATATCTTAATCCTTTACTTAATTTCTTAAGTTTAGTTAATTAAATAAACAGTCATAAGTTTTACAAGGAAACGCGAAAAATTTTAATTGATTAAAATTGATATTTCATAATGAAACAACAGCTTAATGATTAAGCACTGTTCGTGATTTCCCCACTCTTCTCTTCTCTTTCACTCGCTCACTCCCTTTTTTGACTGAGTTACGTACAAATGCTACTTAGTGAGTACAAGTAATATACATAAAAACCAGGAAGCCTGAATGCGGCATTTAATCATTAAATAATTGGTACGCTTTTTAACAATAGTGTTAATTCATATTATTATCCATATGAATATTATATGATAAAATATATTTTTGAAATGGTCTTTTACGATCTTTCGTTTATTACCCATATTGTTAAGGTAAGAAATAAAACAGACCTACTCCCTTTTACATTTGCGAGCGCCATTTTGAAAATTTGTATTGCTTTTGTCAGTTATATTATTATTATAAAATTTTCTACATTACAATTTTGATGAATTCAATGACATATCAGATATCAAAATGTATTAGCCGTTTGGGTTGAAGGGCGTGCCAAAGAAATTGACGTACAAACAAACATACATACACTCGAAAAACGTTACCCGTATATCAAACGCCTTGTTTAGTATTGTACATACAAGTCTTTGGTTTAATAGTTGGTTTTCTTTAGACGTCGTTATAAGAATTTTGAGGTTCGTATCGTATATTTAGGCAACGGCGCTTGCCAAGTGTCAATATTAAGTAGTTAATTAACTTTGCGTTTAGTAAATTTATCGTAGTTACTCGTAACGCGTTTATAGCTCAGTAGCTTGTGTAGATCGTAAGTGTTCAGTAAAATTAAATAATAGCAGGTGAAAAATATAGAGCCAAAATTTTTTTAAGTGCTTCCGTGCTTCTGCGGGCGGGTATTGCCGTCGAATCGGGTTTTTATCGGTCGGTTAGCAGTAAAGTATTCAACTTACGAGGTTGGCCGTCTTCGTTGGCTACTAACTCCACCGTTCCGTCATCATTCGTTTGCTCTAGACCTCCTCAGACATAAGGAAAACCTCTTAGTCCTAGGCCATTAGTGCGTTCAACAAATTTAAACTGTCCTCAATTGACAGCCCACTACTGAACATAGGTGTCTCGTCATACTGGGGAGGCCTAGAGCATACCGCGCTGCTCCAATGCCGGTTAGTGAACGAGTTAGGTTCGCTTACAACATATATCACATAACTAGTTAAAATATTATTTGAAATGCATAGTAAATATATAATTAGTAGTTAGAAAATATAATTCATATTTGTAAATAATTTGTTACAATAAAATCCGAGTAGTAAGCTGATGATGCTTTTAATGATAAAACCTTATCAATTGCCGTCTCAACTTCTGTATAATTTCTATATAAATATTACTAGGATTTTTCTCAGTTTGACAACTGTTTTCGAATAAAAACTAATTATATTGATATTTATTAGTGTGTGTGTGTTTGTGTGTGTGTGTGTGCGTGTGTGTGTGTGTGTGCGCGTGTGCGTGTGGTGTGTGTGTGTGTGTGTGATTGATGTGTGGCCGAGTGTCAGTGCCGGAAAGGACTGCAATAAGTTGTCAGTTCGATTATAATGAAATATTATTGGTAGTAAGGTTTTACTAATTTATCGTTAATTTTACTTAATTATATTAAGCGTAAAATACAATTTTAAAATATTTTTTTAGCATTAACAATACTCAGCAAAATTTATCAATAACTGTGATAATAACGTATAAGCATTTAAAATATAAAAAAATAAAAAAAAAACCATATTTATAAGCTGTGTTGATGTGACGAAGATTTTGTGGGTGCCTGTGTGCAATTGGATGTGTGTGTGTGTATAAAATAATTCTACATAAGTATTACCTATCCAGTCAAATATATCTCATAAAAAACATTAAATTCATTTCATTAATTCATCTTTCATACATCAAATTACTTTGTATGAGCGTATTTTATATGAGTAGACTTAGTAATTTAAGGGGGAAATATCCGCTTACTATTATATTCGACTAATTGTTTTCAATTGGCATTTATAAATTATAAATGTAAATTTTTGTAAAATGCTACGCCATACAATTTAGGATATAAATTATCGATAAAATCTGTACTTCTCTTTGGAAATAAATTAAACCGTAATATCTTCTTGTCAACTCATATTTTTTTAATTAATTGTATGTGCCTACAATGAAGTTGTAGAATTAAATATCGCTGTGGATAAAAACTCTGAAAATGTTTTTAAAAGCATAAAAAACAAAATAACAGAAGCCCCATCTTTGCAAAATATAACTTGCCAATAGTAATTCAATGTAATACATCAAAACATTCAGGTATTCGATGTTAGGTTTATTATTTTGATTAGTTTTACAGATAGGGCAACACAATTATTCATATTGAATCGTAATACTGCACACGGGCGCTTCATGACAATGTAAATAACCGCTTCCGGGCCTGACAGCTATAGGGCAGTGTCAGTTACAGTAGTAACTGTAAAACTGTTTTCCTTTAGTAAAAGGAAAACGTATAAAAATAAATTCAACAATTTACAGCCCGTATAAATGTTGTAAAATGCTTTTCTAAGTTTTTTTTAATTCTATCTTATATTTTTGTAATATACGGTAAAAGTTTGTGTCTAATATATGGTTGACTGTTCTAATGTATTGTCAGACACAGTTCGCCTTAGGATTAAGTATGTTATGGTGATTGGCCAGTACGTATATCGCGTACAGTGTAATTGTATATAAGGTCAATTGGCCTAATATATTGCCAAAAACAGGGTCTAGTAGGTTACATGTAAGCCCACAAGGCAGCTTATGGTGAGCTGTTGGTGAGTAGCGCCACCATGGACCTGAGCTCTTGCCGGGAATAAGTTAATTTCACTTGCACTTTAATTTACGTTCACTTTACTTCAACCCTACTTTAATTTGTTTTAACTTTATCTTACTTCAACTTTACCTCATTTCAATTAATTTTATTTCAACTTTACATTACTTCAACTTTACTTCACTTCAATTTACTTGATTTCAACTTTACATTACTTCAACTTTACTTTATTTCAACTTTACATTACTTCAACTTTACTTCAGTTCAATTTACTTTATTTAAACTTTACATTACTTCACTTGAATTTACTTTTTTTCAACTTTACATTTCTTCAACTTTACATTACTTCAACATTACTTTATTTCAACTTTACATTACTTCAACTTGACTTCACTTCAATTTACTTTATTTCAACTTTACATTACGAATAATTATATTTATACGAATTACGAATATTTATACGAATATTTCGCAGATATATTTTATTATCGTCTCCGCTTGTAAAAATATAAATGCTTGATATTATCATATTATCCCAAACATTAACTAAATATTCATAATTTTATAAATATGTACATTTGAAGTTACAAGTAAATTTTTAGAATTGCCTATTGTAAATATTTTTAACTAAACCGATTAAGGTGAAGTAAAAATTAAGGTACGTATGTAAACATACATATGAATGTATAAAATAGTAGCTTTTAAGCGCAGCATAGCGCCTGTAAACTTTTTTCTTAATTTGATATAATTCCTATTCTGCTCCTGACAATACAGGTAGTATTAGGAACGTATGAAAAAGGATTGTAATTACAAATTATCTCTGGAGAGGAGAGGTATAAAAATATTATGTAAAGGGTCATGTGAGGGTATACCTTAAGGAATATTAATGCTTTGTACGTAGTTAGTATTAGTAACTTCGATTAGCAATCAACTAGATACCGCCTCGAGTACACAATCATTCATTTACTAACGAAAGATTTTAAATAACGTCTTATATTTGACCTCATTACAGCAATATACGGGTAATTATATTATATTACGGGTACTCACGATACTTTTTGGCGCCCAATTTAAAATCATATAAATAGATTGGTACGAAACACACCCGGCAGGTAAATTTTCTTCCATTACTTTTACAATCTTAACATACACACTGCACAGTTGCGAAGCGTTTTTACATAGGCTTTATTTGGAACGTACTAAATAAAATATCAGCCCACTTTTGTAGTTAGCTGGAATTTGTCAAGACATGTCGCTGATCCGACATCTAGTTGACTGTTGACCAAAGTGTAGTTATGATAACATGCGCGTGCAATAAGTACCTATTTAAAAATTAGTTTTAGTAAACTTAACAATTATTTTTCTAGTTAGGTAACGGTATTATAAAAATACATTTTAGGATTTTTAACTGCCTCATCGCGGACTGTGCACTTTGTATATATTGAAACGAGACCGACAATCGATATATAAATATAATAATAATGTATAAAATATGTAATATATATAAATGTTTATTAGGTATTATCATAAGTAGGGATTTCAAATAACGTATTAAATATCTAATAAATGTAGGTAGAGATAATTTTTATGCTTATTTACTATATATAAACTATAGATAAAAATGTATATACAGGTAGTTGTAAATACTTTAAAATGTTAGTAATATTCAATTCCTTTACACATATCTTAAATATTTTAATTTTACCTGGCTACATACTATAGTATTTTTTTGAGCTCTCCTAGTACAGATTTCCTAAACTAGAACAGATCTAGAATTTTGTAAACTAGGTAATTAAGTTTTGGTAAACGATTTTCATTTTCTTACCTTTCCCTATATGAGAATACCAAAAGTAAATGAATTATTGATATCACATAAATTGCAACATATGAGTAGGAAGTACAGTTGTCTTTCATTAGAAACAGCTTCAGCTGTGTTTTTAATGTCATTAGCATTTTGTTTTAAGATGTTATAAAGAATACAGATAGGGCTTTTGATACTTCTATTATATATTTTTTTAATTACATGACCTAATGTTATATATATAGGTTAAATTTTAAATTCTCACCATTTTTTTTTAATTTAGGGTTTGTAAATTTAACGGATCTGTGTAAATTCGTTTTGATGTGTTATACTTGATTTTATTTATAAAAAAACTGAACAAGTATCAAGAACTCTTTTCGGCCTATATTTTATGGGATAACATACGAATATTTTTTTTATTTTTCCACCGTTTCCGTTATCATTTTTTTAGATAGATATTTTGTTTTAAATTTTTGTATGTGTTTAAAATTATTAATTTATCTGTAATACATTTATTTTACATGCATATCTAGATATATCTAAATCTATTGGTGTTTTAGGAATTTTAAATATATTGCTTAAAATCAACCAATTTCATAAGGTATTTTTTTACAGGAGAGCTCAGTAGTAGGTAACGTAGGTTTTGTTATAGGTTGTAGAATTCTTTTTTTTTTTATTGTAATAATATTTTGAAATCATTAATCCCATAAGTACATATGGTTTTTTGTAAACTTTACACTTATTTAATCTCATATCTTTTTATTATATCTTTCGATTTTGACATTGACTATCGAACAAGATGAAGGATCCTTATTGTCCTTGTCATAAACCTGAATTCTTATTATCTATTTTAATACCCAGATTCAGTTACACTTATTGAGGAACACTTAACATGAAAAAACCCCTAATATCATTACCAGATTGTTTGCGGTGCTCCATTTGACCTCACACGTAGGGTCTGTCAATTAATTACGTGATATTGTAACAACTTATAGGATTTGTTCTACCCCACCCCCACATACAATTACATGTATTTTTTGTACATGCTAAATAAGGATATTAAAAATATATATATTTTTAATGATTTTATGAATATTCATTTCGAAAATTAATATACGTGGAATCTTGATAAATCCGTCTTCCCCTCGTGATATTTGGTGATTAATTCCGGACCAATTAAGCCCCTTCATGCCCCTCACATGATTGAAGGACAGCCCCTAATATGTAACCATTCTAGAGGCTTCACTCTCATAATTTGCAATTAAACTTAATCTAATCTTAATCTTAGAAATCGTTCTTGTAAATTAAATCTTAATTCTTAAGTTTATCGTGTAAGATGTACATTCAGGAACAGATGCACATAACTGTGATATAACGTAGCGCAGTCACACAACGACTATTGTGTTTGTGTCATAGATAATAGTCGTAATCTATATATAAGCATATTATATGTATATATATAAATAAATATAAGGTATATATAAGCTGGTTCTGATTTCTTGATAATATAAAAGTTTGTAAATATAAGGTATAAAATCTGGTTCAAAACTGAAAATTTCGATGTAATTTGAAGTAAACTTTGTTTGAGTCCAGGAAAAGTGATTCGTTTCTCAAACTAGTTAAGATAATTATTTAAGATGTATAAATTACAGTGCCATCGTTCTTTCTTAATGTCATACAGAATTATTTAGTCATCCCATAGTTATCGATTTAGTAGGTCGCACCTATTTTAGTTACAATGTCTGAAACTAGGTGGCGATGTCAATAAATTCAGGTATTGGGCAATAATATCGATTTGTTATAATAGTACCACAAAGTGTAGTAGTGCATCAAATTGTGAAGATTCTTATTACATTTAATATTTTCTGAGCACAGTCAGCCGATGAAAGCCGAAGCAGTGATTTTGAACTTAGCAATATTTTTAAATAGGAGATCTCAAATTCTAAATATTTATTTGCATAAATAAGTTGACTAGTCAACAATCAATATTGTCCTCTTATTTTAACTATTTTATTTTAATTTATTTTAATTTTATTTTAATTTTTATTTTATTTTAACTATCCGGCATGCAAAATTATTAAAATTCCAACTAAAAATAGCATTAACAATAAATGAATTAGCTACTGTAAAAGAATTTGTGAGACAGTATATTAAATGTTATAATACAATTAATTTGACAGATAATTAGTAAAAATATAAAACAATAAAAAATACACATGCAACAATACAATTTCATATAAGTGGTGTAAATTATAATTATAAAAAATCACTTAAGTTGTTTGCATAATTCTTTTTTAAATTTAATTCCACTCGGATGTTATATGTATATGTATTTATATTTATTGGTAGCTCATTAAAAACACGAATAGCAGATACACAGATACTTTTTAATTCCAGGCGTACTTAAGTTGTATTTTACCGGCTTTGATGAAACTTGATACAGAGTTAGAATGAAACTTGAGGAAAAACATGGAATACTTTTTTTACGAAAACAGACTTAATGGGGTTGATTGAAAGGGGTGAAAGGAGGGGGTGAAGATCGGGTAGAGAAGGGCGAAGAGGGGATTGGAAATAAAATCTAGTTTCCATATAAAATAC
This sequence comes from Asbolis capucinus, assembly GCA_018249125.1. Lineage (NCBI taxonomy): Eukaryota > Metazoa > Arthropoda > Insecta > Lepidoptera > Hesperiidae > Asbolis > Asbolis capucinus. The sequence goes on from DWJZ01008183.1 coordinate 11,033, forward strand.
AAATAGACTGAAATCGCTTCGCTTCAGTATTACACGACTTTTTTCCCGCATATAAAACAATTATTATTCTTTGTTTCAAGCAACATGTAAATTTATTGAATATATTTATTTATGGCAATATATTGAATACAAGTGATTATTAATACTTTTATTGCAAAATACATTAAAAAGCAATAAAAACACAATTTAAACTATATTAAAATAGTGTCATGAATTTATTTCTCCTCCATATTTTTATATAATTCCAAAAGTAAAAACGATAATGTACAAAAAAGGACGGATAAAATATTTAATAAAAATATACATATTTCCTTGCGTGTTAATACCGATTATTTTGACCTGCCTGCAGTCAATTGTATTATTAAATAATCATATTAATAATAGAGATTTGAATATTAATGTATAATTAAGAACATTTAAATCAAATACTTATAATATACATATATTTCACTAGAATGTATGAATATGAATAGGAATGTATAAAATTAATTAGTGCGTTGTCATTAT
>DWJZ01008184.1:0-11537 GCA_018249125.1 Asbolis capucinus
TCGACGGACACGTAAAACTGTAAATTGTTTGTTATCGTAAGATTAAACCAATTTGGAGGTCTTTCAAATGGCATAAAAGGGTTACCATTATTCCCTCCTATAATCCCTCCACTGCTAGGCATCCTCACTATAAAATACCTATGCTCATTAGTGGGCCAACAATCGGTTGAAGCCATTTAAAAATCTGAATGCTGTACTTATGCTAGGTGGTACACTCTAGGCCTTCTCAATAGGGACGTACCTGTGATAAAGCGACAATTGTGGGTTGAAGCCACTCAGCTTACAACCAAGAAACTGATATAAAGAAGGTCGACTCACGCTTGACCGGTTTCCACGCAAATGCGCCAATACATCACAATGAGAACAATGCATCACATAATGCACAAGATTTCGTCATTGCTGAGACAACTCTACAAAGTACTAAGAAGAAGAAAAAAGGAACCTAGAAAGTCGTTCTGTGGTAGAAAATGGATTTTAATTTAATATGGAATTGGATTCAATTTTAACCGTCTTCAAAGACCGGATGACGTTCTCAATTCGACAGTATTTTATTTAACTTGCAGTATATGTATGTATATCAGTTTGTTAAGTGTTTGGGTCAAATCTTGTAAACTTAATTAGACTTCCTATTAGACTACAGACCTGAAATTTGGTATAAATTCTCCGTCCTGATGACAATGCATTTTCATAAACATGATTTGATACTACTTTCAGTATTTACTCCAGACAAGGGAACTCCTCAACGGTTAACAATATAGTTAGGAAATTTTGAGTGTTTCGTCACATTAGGGCTCTGTTATTAAAGCTTGTCTCTTCAAACATTTTAATATAGCGGGTTTTGTAGGTTATCTCATTACTTTTACTGGGCACTGGCACTGATCGGCTTGATGATTCGTTTTTTGATTTAAAAAGCCAGATATTACAATTTAGTCTATTGGCTGTAACTGTATTGCTGTTGTCAAATTAATTGCAGTTGGTTCTTTAATAATCTACGTTTATTTATAAATTTTACATAACTCAAGACGGAGAAGCGTTTAAAAGTACAACAGACTATTCGAAATTAGATTATAATTCAATATGCCATAGGATTCATTTTAGATTAAGACTTCTTACAAAACTGCCGAGTAACCGTGACTCAAATTATCCCAGCTCGATAATGAAAGTGATATTTGCTGTAAGTTATGATCTGTATCAGGGGTCTTCAACCTGCGGCCTGCGGGCCTCATACCCTTGCGGTGCGACCCTCACAGATCTGATTTACACGACGTAACTTTTCATTTCTTGTTACAACGACGACGACACATGAAATGTGGCCCACACCAATATACTTATAAAATTTGTGGCCCTCATATAAAAATGTTGCCGACCCATGATCTATAGCATTATATCGAATTGAAATCCTCAGACGATTACTGCAATTGCCCCAGGGGTTGCTCTTGATCTCGATTGATACAAATCGCATGACATTTGCTACTGAATCTAGTTCGATGACATTTTGGCGCGAACTAGTCTACTAGTATCTGTGAACAAACCAAATCTGTTATGTTAGGTATAGTTAAGTTTTGCGAAGTTAGTTAAATAACCCCTCATATTGTGAGTGGACACACGAGCCCAGTAGTGGGACAGTTCTGGGTTGCAAGGATGTTTGACTTAAATTAATATTATAAAGAACCTAATTTTATCTGTTACGACCATACCACTGAACCGATTTTGATGAACATTAGTACAAAAATAGATTAGGACTTAAGAAAGAATTAAGGTTACTTATAACGATTTGAAAGGCCTTAGAAGGGTTCAAATAGGAATAAATTATGTTTAAGTTCATGGTCGTCGAATAGACGAGTACTTCATATAAAAGTTTCTGAAATTTCGTACTGGCGTCCGGCCCTAATAGCTGAGCTAATAACCATATATGTTTTCATCCTCTAGAAATCTCTTACAATTAAATTAGCATTTACAACCTTGACCAACGATTTTACGTGCCCTACAAAGCACGAATGCGCTAGTGAATTTAAGCCACTAACGGTCACTGTTCCCCAACCGACCGTACCCGCTGTTTTGATCATTACTCATTAACATCCGTGAAACATCTAAAACTGGCACTAAACAAAATAAAAAATGAAAAATATTTGCTGAAATATTGGTTGAAATTGTCAGTTTTGATATGACGTTTTGCACGCAGGTTATATTATACACCTTATATTAAATTCACTAAAATCCTTTTTAATTGTAAACCAAATGCATATTACGTGATAAAGGAAACAAAACCTAAAAGAATATACAATTTGTGATGAACCAGACATGTCCGGTAAGCTTAAGTGCTTCTGCCCATTATTTAATACTAATTTCCGCTCGCGGCTCCGCCTGTGTGCTGGGTACTCTGATAAAAGGTAGTCCATGTCTTATTCCAGACTATAATCTATCTCTGTGCTAAATTTCATTCAGATCTGTTCAGTAGTTTTTGCTGGAAGGAGTAACAAACATCCATCCTCACAAACTTTGGCATTCTTAATATTAATAGAATTATTTCTGTTCTGTTCCTTATCTTAACCTGAAAACACTATGTTTGCATATCTACTTAAATTTTCTTAACATATGAGTCCTGGGTTGGATTTATGTGACAGATGAAAGATTTATTTGTGGTTGTCCGTGCCGATAATTTGAAATTTAGAGGTGGTTTTTGAATCTAGAAGCCTTTGTGAGATCAACTTTCAAACTATTAATCTAGTACACGATAAAACTGTGAGTAACTTTACAAATACCCCGTATCAATACCCTTTGTAACACGAATCCATAACCACTATTTAACTTATAATTTTATAATAATTCTATTTGTTACATGATTAACTTAAATACACAGAAAACAATTATTATTGCCAACCGCGATAATTCTAAACATGCAAGGCAGCCATATTTGGTAATATCTAATGTACCAACTGTATTTCCTTTTATGAATGGTCTTATCTACGATCACCAATGGTTTCGTTACAGTTCATTTTATCTCTAGTTCCTGAATCTGTAATAAAAAGGTAATTGAAAGAATTGGAAACAAAAGATCGTTTTACTAATAAAATATTGGTTTAAGAAATATGGCAAGAAATAACTTTTTGTCTGCAAAAACTGCAGAATTACAGCGGATCGAAACAATTTTAATGCCCAGACCTTATAGATAGACTGAAGGTTTAAACGTTGGTCTGACAAACGGGAACTCGAGTTCGAATCGTGCACACTTCGGAATTTTCCAAAATATGTAGGTACTTATTAAAAAAATATTATTTTCTAATGTGAAAGAAAACATTATGAAGAAACCTGCACTTCTAAGAATTTCTGGTTCTAAAAGTTATACAATCTAAATCAAATGGAATGTTATTTTAAAGGACACCGGAAAGAATTGGTAAAATTTTTATAACTGCGGACAGACACAGACGGTCTTAAATATGTTATTCATCAACTGTATGTATCAGTGACAGAGGTATAAACACCGGGATATTCAAGATATTTACAAATATATAAGACCACAAAAAGTTAAAAATCATGTAAACAGGCTGCAAATGCGTCTTTAATAATTTCGTTAAAAATAATTACTTGTTATTTTCACCTTGTTCTTATAGAGAAGAAACATTAACAGCTAAGTTTAATTTATTTTAATTTAGTATCAACATATGAAATGTATTTAAAATGAATAAAAATTACGAAATTATATTTTAAAAACACTCTGATTGGTGTGCGCCATTGGTTAGTTTAAAGTTCTTATCTGTCTATTTGACTGAACAAAATGTCATCCTTTTTTTAAACTACCCACAGGTATCTTACGTCGTATTTTAATGTTGTGTGAGCAATTTTTGCTCTATATTAAAAACGAAGTTTCTTATATTACGTGTGAAAACTAAGTGACAATTATAAATATAAAACGTTATCAATAAAATTGTTGTAAGACGACCGGTTGGTATTACTACTCTTTAGTGCTTTTATGACAAAAATGCACCTATATAGCATCGTAGATATACACAAAATAATGAAGAAGATCTATCACAAGCGTGTGTTAAATAGCAATTCCATTAAATACCGTTGCATTTTTATTAATTCCCGCCTCTTGTACATTCTTATTTTTCAATATTTTACGCGGAATTCTTATACACAGACATTCAGAAACTACGAAATCGTAACGTCAAAATGAATTGGAGCCTCTTTAACTTTTTTTCCGCCGTTTATGGGTCTTTTAGTTTGAACAACAATAAAATCATACTCATAATATTATATTATAATAATTGTATTATATGTTATGTTTCATTCTTGTCCATGGGTTTTTTTTTCTGGGCTCGACTATAGCTACGCTAGCTTGAACATTTTGATATAAAGAAGAAATGTAGTAAACGGAAAAATTAAAAATCGAATATTAAATTTTATATCGTTTAATATAATATTTTCAGGAGAACTCTTTTTCTACATACATTGACAATGTTAATTCAAATAATTTACAAAATAATAAAAATAATCTTTTTTTTTTTTCAGGCTTTGATTGCACCGATAGACACATCAGCCCAAACACAAACGAACCAAATAAAAAAACCGAAGAAAAAACGTATGTACCTGTTTGATTTTTAAGGTTCCTTCCTCGAAGGGTTTTCAGATTCTTTTACTTATACTTAGCTGCCTCTCCACCCGTCTGTGACAGGATTTCATCTCCTTTTTTTTACATTTTATAAGTTAATGCTTGACTACAATCCACCTGATGGTAAGTGGCGATTTAGTCTTGGATGGTGAACCACATTAACTTCGAATAAGCTTATTCACTCTAACGTTGAAGACACCTACATTATACGCGTGTGGAAACACTGACGCTGGTAACTTATTCCAATCTTGCGGTACACCATACGCATGAAGAGGCGAATCGTGTCTTCCTTACCGGAGGGATGTTCCAGAACTATAAACTCGTACATATACACCTGAATTTTTTACATACCCCGTCGACAGCAGAAAGCAGTAAGAGCAGAACTCAGTAGTAACTCATACGAGTTACGACCATATACCTTAAACAATAAGGCCGTAACTCTTATGACTTGCTCCAAAGAGTTCAGAATTTTAGCTCCGTAGTGTAAGGGGAAGGTTTTACCCGAACTTTCACTGCATGTTAAAGGAAAACTTGCAAAAATAAAATATATGTTTATTTTGATGGCTCCAAAACCTGAAAACATGGCTTCACGCCTGTAATGGCCCACGACTGAGCACAAGTCTCTTCTTATAATGAGAAGGCCTAGCGCATACTCAATCACCCTGCTCCAATGCGGACTGTTGAAGGGGTTAATGGCCAAGTGTCGGAAGTTTTTAAGCCGCCAAAAGGCCTCCAACATGGCTTCACGACGGCATTACGTGCCCTGTAAAGCACGGAAACTCACGAATTATTTAAGCACTACCAATCAAACAAACTACCCTAAAACCAAGAATCAAAATTACAACGTGCGAACTACACTGCAATTTAAATAAAAGTTTGTAAAAAGACTATCTAATGCGAAAAGATCACAAGATAAGACAAGCAAATGTCAAAAACGATTCCATGTTATAATTTAACTAAAAAGTAACTGCCCTTACTTCACTTAGAAAAAACCGCTTACTAGACGGTAGAGACTAGAAAAAAACTCGTAAAAAACTTGTAAGGTTACCTTTTATCGCGGAAAAAGGCTTGAAATTATTGAAATAATGGATTAAAGTCAAAAGGGTTATGTCAAAAAAGTATTACATACGAGTATTATGTGATTGTTTCAGTATATTAATAGACTCGTTGAATTTTACATTTCTGTATAGTCAGTGCTTATTAGTCCGTCGTATTATTAATATCAGTATAGTTAGCACTTACTAAGTAGTGAGTAGTTTACGCGGGAGAATTGATAATTTGGCGTCGGTCCGCCCCGCGCCGCCGCGCCCCTGTCGGCGAGCGGCAGTCAGCCGGCGATCGCCGCGGTGCGCTCAGCTCCCGCCAAAGATTCCCGGCATTACACAAATGTTTATTTACATTCAGTAACCATTTGTATTTACAATCAGACGGACACATTCAAAGTGGAAGGGACGACACATCGCTACCCACTAACGCACGTACGTTCCATGTTTAAAAATATATTTAGCATATCAACCGACTCTTTACTCATAACTCACATGCATTGTACACGTTTTGTTTGATACATACTAAATCATACGTAATATAATGTTGTTTACGTTTGACGTAACGTAAGGGTAGCGTAAAATAGTCATAGTAATATCGAACATTTATTTACGTAATGCTGAAGACAGTGTGAATAAATTGTAAGAATAATCCGTAACTCAAGATAATGCGAAAAATCTGATCATTTTGCTATTTCTATTAACATTCTATTCTAATTATTTGTGTGTCTCCTTCGTCACCTTTTCAAAGATCAGCTGTTCACTTGGCTACGGTTCGACTACTTAGGTTTACATTCTTAATTTTTTTTTAATTTTTCGCATATTAACACGTTGGTAAATTGAAATATTTACACATCGACCATTAACTCGTGTTATGATAAATTAGTAAAGAATTCTCGAGGTTTTCAATTATTTTTATTCAATTAGAATACGCGTACAGATTCTTTTCTTCAAGCGTATTAAAAAGTTTTTAGATTAACAAACGTTTCCTAATTTGTATTAACAAATGAACGATATTTGTAAATCAGAATACTAATTCGATACAATTGAAATAATATAATTATGACCGAAAAGAAATGGCAAAATAACTAAATTGAAAATGTTAAGATTAGATACAACTACAACTGTAGGTTCTAGTACCTAGACTTGAGGATTCCTTTGAGATTGAATACTTCAATATTGTCGGCCTTCCATTTTAATAATATTATAACCTAATTGCGCTATAATTGCCAATTAGAAACACTGTATAATTTTGTCACGGTCAATTCAATAATGTATGCCAAGATGTTGAGAGCTTACAAATGGGAAACAAGGGACACAGAATCATGAGATATTACATAGGATTAAATATTTGAAAGCTGATCTCCATTACCGAGAACGTTCTCAGGGCAAAACTGGCTCCAACCCAGTATGTGCCCACTACTAAGGTAATCGAACGGGACGACCTGGGTTCAAATCCTGGCGCATCAGTTGATATAACATAGTAAGAAAACCTACACTCCTCAGAGTGTAGGTCCTCCTTCTCCATAAAGTTGTGAAAGGACTTCACGCTAGACCATCAATCCGTACTTGGCCAGTGTGAAGGACTATGGCCTTTTCCCCTTACATTGTGAGTGGAGACCCGAGCCCAGAATTAGGGTTGCAATGATGAATGTTCTCTCACCATAACTGAGTAGGCCCAGAGCCATACAGCACTACTTCAATTTGGATTGGTGTTGGATAGACGTACGCAGCTTTAGTTTCATTAACCACTTCTCACGTTTTAAACGATAATTCGCTAACAAATTCAACATTAATAAGGAATCCGAATTATTCTTAGCGTCTGTCCAATGTAGCTATGTTATTGACCGGGTGTTACAAACATATTTTATTACTTTATTTGTTTTTGATTACGAAATTACAAAAGTAGAAGGTTACATAGGATTTCTATTCACTGAAAGAAGCCACCGCCCAAAACATATCGCAGCATACCGATTCCGTTATGAATGCTAAAAGCAACTACGAACTCATTCATAACAACATATGTTCGTTCTCATAACCACCAGTGAAGGGTAGGATATTTCCATAATATGTTGGGATTACGAGAACGGCAATGTCGTATAGGATTTCACAATTTTAAACACGCTGTTCTGTGTTTCCAAGAGCGACATCGTCGATGCCAACAAATTGTCGCCAAAAGAGCAGAAAGGGTTTATAGTGCTTCTTGAAGAACACTACATTTAAAGTACAAGTTTACGGATCCAAGACGGGAAGTGACTAGGGTTGCCAACCGTACTATATTTCGGTACAAAATATCAATCTGTACATTTTGCAATACTAAAAGTAATAAGAAAATATTCTAAAATTTTTTAACGCGCCTTTCGTTCGACTGCCGCAATGAACAAAACAAATGAGTTTGACTCATTTTACTATTTATTATTCTCTCCATAAAGGACTATATTTTTTGCAGCGTACTATATTTTTTATGGTCTTTTTTTTAATATTATATTCAAACAAAAAAAGTTGGCAACCCTAGAAGTGATGTGTCTTCTTTTGGGATCTTTAGACGTCAGATATTACTAGAACTAAACACAATTGTAATTCAAAAATGTCTACCCTTCATTTTGGCTCTTTTTCGCATTTAATGACCACCCTCGAAGTTTCCCAGGCCATTGATGATGAGACACAGGTCTATAAATATGATTGACTTGAGATTTATTTGCAGCATATCGCATGGCGGACGACGCGGCGTCCGAATGCCTGTTCGAGCGCCTCCGCCTTTACCAGCAACGAGCGCCTGACTCCGCGGAGGTGGCCAGGTCCATCACAGCACGTATCAACTCCCGAATCACCTCACATGGTAAGCGTATTTCTACTTCTTCTATATGGGTCGGGTTAGACTACAAACCCCAATCACACCCTGGCAACCCAGAGTGTAGTAAGAGACGATAAAAGTCAGTTGACTTCTAGTAGTAGGTTATGTTTTTGTGAAACCCTCTGTTCGACTTGAATTAGCTGCCAAACGATTCGTTGAATTCCGGCTGGGAAGTCGAGAACCACTCCTCTTTTTACCTCCCTGTCTGCTAGTATGCCTGCTAATACTCGTAACATAAAAAATATTCCCCATTTTCACCTTCACCACTTCACCACACTTGTCGCCTTTCAAATTTGACTTACTGGGGGTGTCCGATTGTACTGATTTCGCTGAATTTTGTATATTGCACCATCTCAACGCAAGTTCAGTTCCGTAAACTTCTCAGAATTACAAGTGTGAATTGGAGGACTAAAGTACTCCATCATGGTAAACTATACCCGTCACATTGTAAGATGAGACCCCAGCTCAGCCTATATAACGATATAAAGCTGGTGTGATGTTAAAGCTGAAAGCCATAGGCAGTTTGAAACGAATCGACACAACCCTTTTGAGTTTGGATCTGTTTTGTCTTGAAAAAACACTAGTCTTCAACGGTACATGCTCTTAGTTTTTATTGTACTCTTATAAAGAAGCACTGCATATTATAATTTAAGTTGTATATGTTAGTATTAAAACACTTATCAGATATTCCACGTCACGGGCTTTACGAACTAACGTAACGGGTAGCTTTACCATAGTGTTATGAAAAATAATATATATTATTTTTGATGTATGATATTGATGTAAATATATAGGTCGTTTCTTAGTAATTGCCCTGTTGAGGGCAAAGCTAATAGGTCAATTTGATATTCAAAATTCTTTTATACACCCAAATAAAGAAAGAGATGGATGTTTTTTGTGGTAATACTCTATATCAACTCTAGATGTTTTTGAACAGCTCTGTGAGCTAATCGATAGTGACGTTTTAGGTTCGACTCCAGCGGTATTTATATGACAGATGAATGTTTGTACTCCGTCTATGGGTGTACTTGTGTTGTCCGTGCAACTTGATGTTCCCAGTATATGACAAATGAATATTTGTTTACGGGCTCTGAGTGTATTTGAATTGTCCATACAATCAGTGACACAGGGAAATAGTAGCGTTTACTGGTTAAAATAATAATGACATGTTCCATTATATTAATAGAAGATTAGCTAAGAGAAATCAACATTATAATATCCTCTAGATTTAGCCGTTTTATATTCGTTCCAGTGACCTCATTTTCCTGTTGTTTCGTCCTATTATCGATCATTTGTGTGTATTATCGATAATACTTTATATCGATTTTATATATCCCATTCTGCTAATATTATAAATGTGAAAGTTTTTCGAAGATGTTGGAATTTTTGTATTTCCTTCACGCGCTAACCGTTGATGAAGATGATGATGAAGATACATACAGATAGGCCATTTGCAGGAAATGAACATAGGATAGATTTTATCCCTATTTTATCCCGAGTAGTGTAACCTGGGATGATTTGGATCAACTTTTACAAGAACATCGGTACTTACTAAAATTTTAACTTATTGAATTTTATCCTACTAATATTATAAATGCGTTAGTTTATGAGGAAAGGGGGTTGGATGGATAGATGGATGGACGGATCTACGGATGGATGGATGGATATTTATTGCTATTTCAGGTAAAAACTTCTTAACAGATCTGAATAAAATTTGTCATAGAGATTTATTGTCGTCTGAAAAGCCATTTTATACCAAAACAGCAAGCAAGCGATGCCGCGGCCAGAAACTAGTTTTAACTATTTCTATAACTACTTAGTTACTCTCCGTTTCGTATGAACATATTTCATTCGTGATCCTCTAGATGCCTTGACTGATTTATTATACCTATTTCTTTACCGTGTTTTGATGGATAGAAATGAAATATCATCTTTTAATATATTTTATGACGGCTCTTGGATTGACGCCGAGTTTCCTGAATATGAAATATTATTCGTCTCTTAATAATAAAATTAATATGATATAACGATCACGTTGTACAGTTTTTCTTATACGTCATAAAAATTATCAAGTACCTACTTATATAATTTCATAATTTGTGGTTTCTACCAATCTATGACATGAGGGCCTTCAAGAAATAGATCTATCTCTTTCTTCTCTGGCAAGGCATTGGTGATGTGATGTCCCTGGTTTTGTTAATGTCCATGGATGGGGCTCACTTGACATCAGGTGACTCGATACTCGTTTGCAAAAGTGACGACAGAAGCAAAAAGTTGTTATAGAAAAATTTTACAAGATTTTGTTTAACTTGCAGAGTATTTTTTTATTAGTATGTTAGTATATTTGTTAAGTGTTCGGGTCAAATCTTGCGAGCATAATTAGACCCAGTACTTCTTACACTACGAAGTTGAAATTTTGCGTAAACCTTCCTTCCTGATGACAATGTATTTATGTATAATGCGTAATCATGATAAACACGATATGATACTACGTTCATGATTGACTTCAGACTGGAATACCTCAAGGGTTAACAATATAGTTATGGAATTTTATGTTTTTCTTCGTATTAGGGCTGTATAATTAAAGCTTGTGTTTTTAAATATTTTTATAAACCTAATTTCGTTATGTATGTGAATATAGTACTTGAATTAGAGTTTTATGCCTAATATACGGTCTGGTTTTTATTATAGAGGTTTTAACTTTACTGTGTATAACCATAACGTGATGCATCATGCTTAAACAAGTTTTATAATAAATTTAAAAAAATATATTTAAAAAAATGTTTAAAGATACCTGCGTGATTAAATACAAAATTTATAGTAACGACGAGTTCCTGACTGCCCTTCGCTTGGTATACCTACAGACATTACTTTTGTACAAATGACAGGTAATAAAGAAAGGTTATATAGACAGGCCAGTTGGTCTAGTGGTTAGCGACCCTGACTGCTACACCAAAGGTCGTGGGTTCGATTCCCACCCAGGTCAAACTTTTCTGTGATGAGCAGGAATGTTTGTCCTGTGTGTCTG
>DWJZ01008185.1:0-11536 GCA_018249125.1 Asbolis capucinus
GAAAAGTTTGACCTGGGTGGGAATCGAACCCACGACCTCCGGTGTAGTAGTCAGGTTCACTAACCACTAGCCCAACCGGCCAAATGGTGTTATTCTGTAAAAAAAATATCATTACCATTGAAATAATCTTAAGAACATCAAACAAAATGCCTTCAAATAAGAAAACTGACAATTAAAATCCTAATAGGATATATCACTTTAGTTATCGAACAATTACGAGTACTTTTATAAAATACCATGTAAAAATCTTCACTTTTTATGAAACATGACAATTCTTAGTTCAAATGCATACGTTGGCCAATAAATCACATATAAGATAAGGCAGTAGAGCTTACATATATAATTCTTAATTAACAAGCTTTTATTGAACTTATAACGTTAAGACGTACGATTGTTGGTTTGTTTGTTTCAAACCTTACAAGCTGAAATAGAAACTTCGACTTACCTACGAGGCTGTAATTATGGAAATTGGTGTTTCGATATAATTTTATGATAGGCATGACCTGACAGGATCATGGAGTGGCTGCAGACATAGTTACTCGTCAATTGTTAACAATACTGTTATGAAATTCTAGTTGTCATTCACGATATATGCGTCAAAGACACAAAGATTTCATGAACGTAAAACATGATTTTAAAAATATTTTACCGTTTTATTTCACTGGCTTTTTGTAGTAAGGAATAAAAAGAAGTGGGAATTTTGTGGGAATCATATTCTTTGTTGAAAGTTCCTTTGCCTGAGGCCGTGGGTTAGGGGAAATCCCGTCGCCACCCGGTCAATAGTGTTCACGTTATGGCGTGGGCGTTGTCGAGTTATTCTATCAAATAATCAGTCATTTATTTCTTGGTTTCAACTTATTAATAACGCACTACTGAGCAACGGTCTCACGTCGTGACAAAAGGCTTGGTATACTACACCACGCTGCTCCAGTGCGGATTAACAGTTACTTAGTCTAGTAAACCTACACTCCTGAACTATTTATTATTGAATAACTACATACAATTATAGTCAAGAGTGAATAGGCTTCTACTAAGTTAGTGCGCTTTACCATCGAAGGCTTCATTGCCATTTACCTGTGGGATTGTAGACAAGAACTAACTTTCAGGTAAAAAATATATGTTTATTATCAACTTATTATATGTATGTCCTACTAAGAAAGACGCTTGGAACAAAGACGAAGATGAATAGCATTTTTTCGAGACTATACCCTTAATTTTTCGATTCCCTAATGCAATAACATTCACAATCAATCTCGTTTGGGCGCATTAACTAGTTTGTATATTTGGAAAACTAATTTGTATTTTATCATTAATTGTCTTCTGTTTTCAGTATTTATAATTCCTCTTTACTAAAATTTATTGACGAAATAAACAAAATAACTTCACATCTAAATTAGTATTTTACAATTCTAGAATTTCTACAACAATTATTTTACATTTACATTTATTTTAATGATGTGATATCCTAGACATTATTTTTAATAAAGTTAAAATCATTTTTACGCAGCAAGGTGTAGCCTCTCAATTTTTCTCTGTCGTTGCAACACTTGACTCAGAAAAGCGGCTGACAGCTCCCAACAAAATTGCAGTAGGGGAGTTTTGATTAATAAAGAAAAAATAAAATCTGAAATCTGAGGGATCGAATCCATTATTTTGATTGAAAGGAGTCAGGTTCCCATGATCGAGGGTCTTGATGAGTTGAGTTAATGAGGAAAGAAAAGTCGGTTTCAAGTCGCTTAGTCATTAGTGAGGTTTGGTCATGAAAGAGTTTGACATAGTAGTTTAAATCTTAAGTCGTCTTTCCATTTAAAATAGAGAATTAGAATATTCTACGATCTTATAGTTAAGATTTAAAGAGTTCCATATGAAAAATAACTATATTAAGAAAAGAAAGTAATTTTGTTACAAAAACATCTTTTTCTATATTATTTTTAAAGTTCAACTAACTAACCCGGTCAACGTTATTTTACTACATAAATTTCTGGGTAATTTTAATCGAAATAGATTGAAATACTTTTTTTAAACACTAGGGTTGACAACCCTTATCACTGAGGGGTATAAAAAATAGACAGTAGCCGATCCTCAGACCTACTGAATATGCAAATAAAATTACATAAAAATCGGTCAAGCCGTTTCCGAGGAGTAATGTAACTAACCTGACACGAAAATTTTATATAAGATTTAAATGTAAAAGACTTAAAATTCAAACTATTTTAAACTATTCACAATTTCTTTTCAGCTGTACTCTTCAAATGTTATTAACTACTTGCATAAGACACTATATACATATATCCTTAAAAAAGAAAGAAAAATGTACTAATAAATTGGATTTCTCTTCTTACCGGTTTACTCACCTAATATGACAAGGGTCATGGATTTCTCAAACAAGAGTTACTTTTTGATACCTGCTGTGAATGAAAACCCCTAGCTTCAAATTTTCATTGTAATTAATGATGTGGTTTTTTCGAACCCATTTATACGACGATATATGAATTGATGATTTCATGAAAAGAAGAAACAAATAAAAGATCTTTTAGGACTTATTTTATTCATACTAAGTCTGTAAAGTCATTTAAAAGTTTCCGTTTCAAATTTCACTTTACCTTACAAAGGGTATTGACTTTTGCCTAGACTTAAAATCTATCTCCAGATTCAAATAAAAGGTGAAATATACCACCTAGCTTCCAATATTAATTGTACATAATGATGTGGTATTTTAGAAACCGTTTAAACTAGGATATGTAAGTTATCTTCTAACTGGCTAAGTTTATAAAGTCACTTAAAAGTATACGCTTCAAATTTGCACTTAAAAACGAGGCAATTAGTTCAATGATAAAAGTCGTCATCTAACACTTGGTGTGGAATGAAAGATAAAATTTTTAAGGGTTTACCTCTAGTTACCGAAAATTGTAATTGATGGTGTGATTTTCTAGAACCCCTATTAACCATATGTACGACAAAAAAAGTACAAATCTAAACGATGCTTATAAGTTTCTGTTTCAAAATTGCACTTAAACTTACAAGGTTCTTTTTTTTTAAATAAGATTTGACAACCTGGCGTCAAATGAAAGGTGAAAAGTAACTCCTAGCTTCCAACTTTCATGATACTTTCGTTTTCTAGGAAGGCTTTATTCGACGATATGAGAAAAAATTTGAAGTCGTCCTCTAAGTTTTACTTACGGCTAAGTTACTAAAGTCACTTAAAAGTTTCCGTTTCAAAATTGCACTTAAACTTACGAGAGTCATTGAGTTCTATGACAAGAGTCGTCATCTAGCACCTGGTGTGAAATGCAATCAAGTTTAATTATTACGGGTATTAATAACGAGGGTGCAGTGGGGTGAAACCCCGACCCGTTGCCATGGTAACGCCCTTATAGTCGAAGCCTACCGTACTCCTGCTCATATCTAAATACGTGTTTAGCTATTTATGAGGAAGGCTGATTAAGGTTCTAATTGTTATGGCAGTTTCAGTTATAATCCAACTACAGCATTGAGATATTACTTTGCTTTGTTTAACATGAGTTTCGTGAAAAGTTTGTATTAGAGAAATGGAGGTCGTTCACAATTTTCGACTTGAACTGTTATTGTACTTATTTCGAATTAATACAGTATCTTCATTTACTGAGATAGTTTTTATAAAGTTTTTTTTTTATTGCATATCTTAGTGCTTGACCGCGATCCTGCCTGATAGTAAGCAGTAATACGGTCTTATATGGTAGAGCGCACTAATTTAACAAAAGCCTTTTCACTCTTGACTTGAAGACACGTAATCGAACGGGAACACCGACGCGAACAACTTATTCCTGTCCTTCGCAGTACGTATGAGGAAGGAAGACACAAAGCGCAATGTTCGTAATGGCGGGGTGTCGACGACGTAAGTATAATACCTGCCGTACGTCGGCTCGTTTGGTGGTGGAAAAGGGATGGCAGATTTATATCGTGTAACTTCGTCTAGTGTAAATAATAATTAAGAAAACTATTAGAACTTTAAAAGACCAGACTCTACATCAAAATTATAGGTTATTTTAGATGTTTAATTATTATTAAACATTGTCTTGTTTTTGGTCATTTCAGTATTTATCATCTGGTGAAAAGCAAAGTTATTACGAATTCTAAAATACGAGTATAATTGTCCATTATTATTTTATAGTAGAAATTGCTATCGCTTTGATTTAGAAGAACCAGTTACCAGAAAAAGTATGTACGAGTATATATCGATGAAAAAATATTTAATGTACAGAGTAATGCACTTTGGGTTTTTTATAGTATAGTTGGGTATCTATGGAAAGAACTTTTGTCGTTGACAATTTTAGGAATACTCATTTTATGGATAGACTTACTCTGTATCTCTTTATACTCACATTTCTCATTCTGTAGTAAGCCTTGAGTATTCTTGTCTCCTCCGTTTTGCATAACATCTGATGTTTCTGCTTACTGGCGTAAGTACAGCGTACTAACATTGAAGGTTTGGCGCGTTTCAAACAAAAACAACTTTTAATTGGAGATAGCTTCATTTATCGTCCATAATATGTAAAGTTCTTTACTGATACATTACATCGTGATATCGAGAAAGTATCGACTCTAAATTGCCGTGTTTTTAACTTATTTTTCATAACAGTTTCATATTTTCTGTGTAAATTAATTTTTTAATATCTTTTGCTGACTTATTCGGTTGCATCAAGTTTCAAGATACGTTAAATAAAGTAGTTCGGATTTTATTAACTTCGTAAGGAAATTATTTCTGGTAATCTTAATATATAATTATCCTTAATAAGTGCCCCTTAAATCCTTATATTGTACAGTAAAACTTTTTTATATATAAACAAGATCTTAAGAAATTATAGCCTTCATTTACGAATTTGTTAAGAAGGCTGTGAAGATGTTTGGGAATTTGTAATTCCTTCACGCTTTAACCTTTGAACGGATTAAGATGGAACTTGATTCACAGATATATTACGAGTACAATTTGGAATAGGCTACTTTTCATTACTCAAAACATGTCGTAGGCGAAGTCGCGGGTAAAAACTAGTAGATAAACGTTGAAATGAAACGAAAACTGTTTATTTCGTCTTAGGAAGCAAAAGCTCACTTAACGAAAGTCAAAATTTTACAATACAAAGTCTCTACTTGAGTTATAAATTTACTAACAATATATAAAAATATATATATGTATATTTAAATGAATTCATTGATAAAGCCTAAAGTCTCGATAGACAATTCCTATCTGTCATCGGCTTTATAAATAATACAAACGTTTAGGTACGTATAACAAACCCTCATGATTAAGGAGCCATAATTTGAAAATAAAACAAAGTAATATAAATGTACAGGATTTATTTTAATGATGACTGAATTTTCATAATATACAAATAAAAAATTCAATTCGGCAGTATAAGATTCGGATTCAGTACAAAATACTACACCTATCTTCAACATTACCAAAGATAGTTTCGAAACTTCGAAAAATCTCCCTACACACAATAAATAGGTTAAGGGTAAAATTGTATAAGGTTATCAAATACTTCAAAGTATTTACAAAATTATAAACAAATACGAAATTATACGGTAATATCACAGTCACTAGAAAAAGATAAAATCTACAATCTATAGCAGTCTATAGAAAAACTCTTAATGGAGCTACATTAAGAAGTCTTCAATTCTATGGAACAAAATTCACTAAATTAAATCTTAACCCTGAGTCTAAAGTTGAATCTCTAAACAGAAACTGTGGTCTATTATTATAAGTTCGTTGATGATTAGGCAGTGACTATATAAGTATGACGTATGTCTACCCAATTTTTTTATACATTATATACAAGATTCTATAATGTAGTATTGCTTTACGTCCTAGTGATATAAAATTCACAACATTGTATTTCGATTAACTCCGATAATTGTATCCTGAACAACCCGAAGTACCAGATCTATTGGTAAATGCGTTCATTTCTCGATAAGGTGATTCTCTGAAACGAATGAATTTCAGTCAAAATCTCGAAGCAAATTTAGATCAATAGTCATCAATACAGAAGTAATTATAGATTTTATTACAAACATAAAAACTTGCACCTTGAAGTGCTTTTCCTGAATCGGATAAAAAGTAATCTGAATCAGTAATAATATTTACCTTTCGTAAGGCGGCGGTGGAAGGATATCACAAAGATTCATCCTACAATTTTGATCCCCTCGCCTTCCTTGACTAGACTGTCTCGACTCCTGGGTCGCAGTATTCTGTCTAAAGCTATTATCTCGTCCTACCCAATGCCATTGTGGATAATCATAATCCGCGTCAGCAACCACAGCCCAATCTTTGTTACCCTCATGATGACTAGAAGATCTTGATTGAGTTTTGCACGAGGGACATTCATCAAGTGACATATCTTGCATGTCGTCTGCGTCGTTTCCACATTTTGTCATGTCACTATAGTCTTTTGTCAAAGTAGAACTACTGCTTCGACAACATGTAGAACATTCTTCATTTGAATATTGGTTGCTTTCTGCAAAGGACCTAACCATACTGTTGTCGTAGGAACCCGGGCTTACTGCGCATTTTATGCATGAATCTTCTGCATCTGTATGATCCTGGAAATGGGGGTAAATTTAGATCCTATCTTATTTAAATATTTCAAAATATAATGTAACCTATCTTGATGAAACTACCTGATAATTTAATTCAGTATAAATAGCACTAGAGGCATAAGGTTCTGGTGGAATGCGTCTTGGTTCATCCTTCGACATTCCTGACATGTTAGCATGTTGAGGCAGACTATATTCAGCTTCCATGGCCATAGTTCCAATAGTGTGGCCACCTACAAATATGAAAACAAATAAAGTATTGTACAAAACAACGAATAAAACTACAACAATACACACGCGCAATATTTACCATGTAATAGACTTTGATGACAGTTCAAAATTTCTATCCGTGGTTCAGTAGACCCTTCATACAGCGGCCGCTCACGAAGCCATACCGCTTCTTTTCCTAGTAAACATTGTTGAGCATTTGCTATTGGTGTTCCTAATAAATAAAATTACGTTAGTGATAATCGTGTTTATAGGAATATTAACTGGGTAATTTGATGACGTTAATTTGATCAGGCTTATGTGAGCCTTTTATCACTTTTTAAGGGATCGGATAAATTAAGTAACAATGGATATGGCAGGTAAGAGGATGGATAATGGATGGATCACTATCCATCTAACACTTTTCGGAGAGTACCTAAAGCCGTGGATCCCAATTGCTATCCTAACATAGTAATGGTTAAGCCATTCTGGGCTCTTGAAGTGAGATAAAAACTTCAGAAATTTGAGTTGGCCACTAATCCGGAGGGATTGGTTAAGACTTGGTGAACATCAATTTGCATTGGAGCACCATGGAGGTCTATGTTCTAGGCTTCCTCAGCTTTTTATTTTTTAATGCCAATTCAAAACTTAAGATAAAGTATATGGACCTGCAGAATTGTGACTCTTTCTCTGCTTAGATTGTCTCCGTTTCAAATAAACGCCGATGCCAGTTCCAACTAAAACCAGTGCTAATAAAATTATACTCAGCGCTAGAAGCCAAGTTTCTTGGAACACTGACAGAATTGCTTTGTCTCTCGCCGGTTCGGTTCTAAAATAACAAAAGATGTATTTTAACAAATTGCTCTTGCTTAATTAACTAAATTGAAATTATACAAGTAGCAGCAATAAATTTCAAGTCTGATGTCAGTTCTCATAATGTTATTATGATTTATTATATTTTCGTAACTTTAAGTTTTTCTTAATTAAAGAATACAACAATTAAAGTGTCATGTAACGCCAAAGAAAAGCTTATTCGAGATGACCAAAATTTATTTACCATTTATTTTTGCTAGAATGGAATCCTAACTTAGTTAATAATTCAGAATATTCTCATTTTTACGTTTTATCAAACTATTATGCTTACACGCCTAAAACACTGAAAGAATTTAAGTGAAAAATATTACAAAGATTGAATAAAACCAATCGCGAAAATACGCTTGGAGGTTTTGAAATATGATGTTAATTCGTAGATATTAAAGATAAACCGTGAAACGATGTACTTAATCACGTAATAAGATACAAAACAAATGTCTGTTGTAGTATTTTTATATATAATCTGCGAATTCACATTAGACTTACATCAAACAAAATACTCACTGAACATAATGTCTCTGTGATTGAGTCGGAAGCATGTGTATTTGCGCGGGCGCACTGAACGGGCCGTGACCACGGCGGGTGACAGCGGCTGCGCGCGCGCTGTACCGCCCGCCGGCGCGCAGGGAACTCGCCGCTGCGGCGCGGGTGCGCGCTCCTAGTGACATCTGTCCTACCACTCGCCCTGCGGCACCCCCGCCTACTCGGACCTCGATCTATGTAGGTTATACCATAATTATAATATCATCAAACCTTATACTATGATTTCGAAAGGAACTCTTTCTGTCTATCGGTTTATCTGTCTATCATTTCACGCCTAAACTACTGAACCGATTTTGATGAATCTTAGGGGTAGAATAAAACTTAAATTATATAGGGTACTTTCTATAGCGAAAAAAGGCTTAAAGGCGTAGAAAGAGAGGATGAATTTTTGTATGAAAATTTTGAGTGAAAAGTGAAATTAACGTAAATGTTACTCACCAAATACCCTGAAAGTTCGCCATTCCAGGTATGTACAGGAGGCGGATCCCATCGGATCCATGCCGATGTTGCATTAATAACTCCAGCTGATACACCTTGAGGAGGAGCGGTGGGTACTAAAACAAACAAATATAATGATATAAAATTATAATCAAACTCATTACAATTTCATTGATCCAAACATTCCAACTTACTATCTTCTTCCGTGAATCCAGTCTTCATATTGGACGGTTTGCCAAGTAAAAGTTTATAAAATGGCATTAAAAATATACTATATCGAGCAAATGGCAATAACCCTGTTAAAACGTGACTGGACGATCCACTGTTATGGACTGTCATCATTGTAAAATTCTCATATTTCATGAGCTCTGACAAACTATCTATGGTTACATTTGTTTGTGTACTTAATAACTCTTCAGCGTGATCTCTGTTCAATGATGTTCCGTTAAACCAAATCTTAACTCCTTCTAAATATTCATTGTAATCCGTCAATACCTAAAAAAGATATCAACTTAAAATTATATCCACACCTTGGGGTAGAAAGGTCGTATAAACCATTTAAACGAATACAACTGATTTTTTCTCTATTGGTTGGTCTGTGTGTGTCCCTTTAAAATTTACAAAAAAGAGGTTATACGGCCCAATTAATACGCCCTAAACAGAGTTTTAATTCAATGTATGGTATAAGAACCAAACAAATATGATTACTGTGACCATTTGGGGTAATTCCACATTTTTCACAAGTTTAAAAGTTGTGTATTTTAGTTAGAAGTAATAAGAAGGTGATTATCTGAGCAAATTTAATTTTAGAATAGACATGCAAATATTTGAACGCAAATATTTACTTACATCCCAAACAATTTTAAGTGTGGTCGCTGATATTCCTTCAACACGTCTCAACGCCAAAACATCCTGTTGTAAGTATCGACGAGCCTGAACTAACTCGTACTGAGTCATCGGTGGATGGTTCTGAGGTTTATTTAGTTCTGGGTGAGGAGACGATGACTCAAGATTTCCGTTGAATGAATTAGCTTCTCTTCTTAGTACCTTCAAATACAATTTAAGAGACAAATAAATTGGATAGGAAGCAGATGTGAGTAGAACAAATAAATAATGTTATTCAAGATTGATACCAAACCTGCAACGTGGCTGTATGTAATGCGCTGCCGGCTGCACTGACAGCAACACAAGTTAAGCGACCAGCGTGTTTTGTTGTTACTCGGTCTAAGTATAACGATCCTGTACTATGAACGGAGTTAGTAAATATTAATTCCTGCAACAAACAAATAAGTACAATTTTTGTATTGAAATTACCTACTGCATAAGTACGACTATTGCACGAAAATGTATAAAAAACATTTACCTGAGATCCTTCCATTGTCCAGAAAACAACTGGTTTAGGAGTCCCATCTGCCTCACAAGGAAATGACACTGCTTCCCCTTCCCAAGCCGTTTGATCCGAAGGGACTCTTGTAAAATGGGGTAAAGCTAAAAATATCAATAAATCTGTAGCTGATCGCTGTTCGTTTATGAAAGATAATTGAAAAAATCTACGAAGAATCAAACAGGGAATAGTAAAGAATAAAAACTAATGATTTTCAAGTTTTGTATGTTTGACAGGCCGGTTGGTGTAGGCGGTTAGTGAACCTGACTGCTACACCGGGTTTAATACCCACCCAAGTCAAACTTTTCTGTGATGAGCTGGAATGTTTGTTCTGTGTGTCTGGCTGTAAATATCTATATATGTAGTTCTGTGTGTCTGGTTGTAAATATCTATATAAGTATGTATTTAAAGGTATACTTTTCAGTTGTCTGATCACCATAGCACAAGCTAATGCTTAGTTTGGGGTCAGATGGCCGTGTGTGAGTTGTCCAAAAATATTTTATTATTTATTTATATTTGTTTCTTTGTTTGTCTCACAATTTATTCGTTTATTACTTTGTTAGTCTGTGCCTTTGTGCACATTCATTTCAGTAACGGTTTATCACACTCTTAATGCACTTGTTTGCTGATAAGCTTGACTGTTAGTACATGAACAATTGTCGTATGTTTCATGTGCTGACAAATCTGGCTTGTCAGAGGGGTAGTGGGTAGGTGTAATTTATTACTAACATTAGGTGTTAAGTTTTTTGTACTTACTAACACTATATGATCCCATTGATGGTCGAAATAAGTTATTTTTATTTAATTTATTTAACTTATGTAATATGCTAATATTAGACTAAAATATAGTGTTTGTTTTATAATAAAATATAACATTATAAAGACGCCCACTTCAGGCCTTAGCGAACTGAAGACTTACTCGATAATAAATAAGGCAACAGGAGTGATCTCACTCGACAACAGTATAAAAATTAACTCACAATGTAGTGTCAGAGTTGCACTAGCAGCACTGCTACCAGCTTGGCTTTCTGCTCTACAAGTATAAGTTCCACCATCTGTTGAAACAACCCTATCTATTCGCAAAGATCCCCGTCGTATGATAGCATACGGAGACAGGGAGCCTTTATCGCGAGCCCAAGTCACTGATACATCCGAATCCGGAGATACCTACAAATACATTACAATAAATAATATTGCATTAAATTCCAAAAGGATGTTTCGTATTTCAAATTACTTACTTGACAATGAAACTCGATGTTCTGACCTATTAATGCCGTTATATTATTTGGTTTCACTAGAAAATGTGGTTTGCGTAATACGAGTAACGTAGCTGCATGAGATTGTCTTTCTCCAGCCACATTAGAAGCCACACATCTATAAACACCACTATCGGATGGAAGACTTTCTATTATTTTTAAATTACCACCATCAACTATTGTAACCCTGGAATAAAAGACAGCATTAAGGAATGTGATTTAATAACCTTTTTTATAGTATTATTACTGATGTAATTAATAC
>DWJZ01008186.1:0-11535 GCA_018249125.1 Asbolis capucinus
TAAATATCACTCGCTATAACGGTGCAGGAAAACATCGTGAGGAAATCTGCATGCCGGGGAGTATAGCCAGCGTGGTGGACTATGGCCTTAACCTTCTCATACAAAGAAGAGACCCGTGCTCCATAGTGGGTCGCAATGGGCTGAGATGAAGATCTAGAAATCTAACGCCTCCTTATTTGCTGCAAAATCTGCCTACTAGCTTTTTTACACAATTATATTACATTGGATAAAAGATAGCCCGAAAGGGTTTGCGAAAAGGATAATACAAACGTGCCTTTTTGCTAATGTTTTCGACTTGACGGGAGCAAGTTCCATGCCCCCATAATTTAACGGTTAGTGAACTCGAGTGTCTTTACATACTAAAGAGCACTAGATCATATTCCACCAATCCGTTTTTGGCGGATTGGAAAATGTACAAAGTTTTTAAGCATTCTATCGTAATGACCAAACCCCGGCATGGCTTAATTTACGCTGTCCTAACGATGAAAATCAAGATTAACTGCATTACTTGACCTACGAGTCATGAGCATGCACAAAAATCGATCTACGCCGATCTAGAGTTATACAATACCTCTACTAATCCTGCTGATATTATAAATGTTTGTGAGGATGGATAGATGTTTGTTACTCCCTTACAGAAAAGTACTGAACGGTTCTGAATGAAATTTGGCACAAAAATAGATTATACAATAACAAATAGACATTTTGTTAACATACCATGCGGACGATGCCGCGGGCGGACCGTAGTACATATTTGTAAATGCGAGCGTTTGTGAGAATAGATTGATGGAACATCTATGTTACTTTTACGCTAAAACTATTGAACAAATCTGAATGGAATTTGGCACAGAGATAGTCAGTAGAACTAAGCTGTGGTAGGAAACCAAATATTTTTGTGATATTAAATACTCAAGCGTGTAAACCCGATATTAAGTAACTAATAATATCAAGATCTTTTGTTGTAGGTTTTAGTGATCGTACTACTTTTATTGACTACTTCACTGGATTCAGTTGGATTAGGTATAAAGTACTCGTACAGTGATGTTACGAAGCGTAACCGTAACCGAAGTTATCTGATATTCGAAATAAAATATGATTTTTAATTTTATTGTCGTTGATAATAAGCATCGGTAACTACATTGTCTAGCTCATCTGTCTTTCCCGTCTGTCAAATGTCATCTGTCAAAAGTTGATCCGCCACGGTTTTTCCATGACCTTATCTAATGCTACTGAGTCCAAATGTGAGTATATTATTTTACAAAGTAATTGAATAAATAATAAGTATCTGTAAAGTCATTGTGAGTACTGTTATAGTTATAATGACGTACTAGTACGTTCTAATTTATAGTCTATTTGAAACTATAAATTCTTGGAAACATATCTTCAAAACTTCAAATAGTTTTGGACAGGGATTCTACACGACTCTCATACATGATATGTGTTGAGTTTTCACTGGCAAACCCAACACAATTGATACACCATTTTCATAATTTTCATTTGATCTAAGCAAGTTTATCTAATATATAAAACTTCTCTAAAGATATTCGAGTGAGTAGTTTAACCACAGATATGGATCATACATGTCTGTGAGTTTTACGGATATTAATGTAAAAATGTTACTCGCTGTAACGGTGAAGGAAAGAATCGTGAGAAACCGACATGCTGGGGAGTTTGCAAACTCAAAGGTGTGTGAAGTCTGGCCATCCGCACTTGGCGAGTGTGTTGGACTATGGCCTTAGCCTTCTCGTTCAGAGAAGAGACCCGTGCTCAATAGTGGGTTGTAATGAATTGAGATTGTCAATCTGTAACGACATTTCTTATAACCCTTTATGAACTTGTACAAACGTTTTCTTAACAATTTTTACATATTATAAGTAAATGTTTGGCTACAATCCCACCTGATGGCAAGCTGCAATGTAGTCGTAGAAAATAAAGCTTATTAACTGAGAAGGAGCCTATTCAATCTTGTCTTGAAGACACTCACATCATACTCGAGTGAATATACAGATGTAGATAATTTATTCCAATCATCTGCGATATGCCTTACAAAAGACGAGATGAAACGTGTCGTCAATACCGAGGGGACGTCTACAGTAAAAGGATGGATACCTGCAAATAAGTAGTAAATAAAAAATAACTAATTTATATAATTATGTAGCAAAATATTTTAACTTCATTACTTTCTGTGTCCCTTGCTACGTAGACAGCACTATGACGTTATCAAAATCTGTTTCTATTAGTGTCCATACAGCCTCTTGATGAAATAATCTTTAATTTTCTTCGTTTCACGTCATAAATTTTGCGTCTGTGGCATTATCAGACACACAATATTTAAAGGGCATTGCACCGCGTCCAGCCGCGTGTTGAAATATCTATAATTGGCAGGACAAATATTGTTGTGATAAATACTTTAACTAATTTAAACACCGAAGATTTATTAGCTAAATATGTTAGAAGTGTCTCATAAACTTTCGTATTACATTGTAATATTAACAAATATTGCATTTGGCACTGACCAATTGATGACCAACTACTGAGCATGGGTGTCCCCTCGTACTGAGGAGTTCTAGAGCATAATTCAATTGGTAGAGGGGTTACAGATCAATCCGAGTGTTGGAAGTTTTTATGTCGTCCGAAGGCCTCCAACATGGCTTAACGATTGATATCTAATGATAACAACCTGGATAGCTTCACATCCCTCTGAAGCACAAAGCGCTCATGAATTTTTTGCCACTAACGGTCACCCATCCTACCACGCCCGTTGCCTAACTTTTTCAATTGCTTAAAATTGAAACGAACCGCCGGGCTACGCACACTTCTCCATATTGTGTTTAGAGAACAAAGTTTTGTCTCAATATTGACACAGACAAATACGCGTGGTAAATACATTCACACGGTGCCGTCAGTTCTCCGCAGAATGACACATCGTGGGAATCAAACTTTACGCGTAAGTACTTAAAATCAAATTGCTTTTTCCCTTTCACTCAATTTAAGTAAAACGCTAGTAACCAGACGCTGTCGGCTCACGTACAAACATTTTCCTGCGTACGTGCGAGCGAGGAATAAACCTTTTGAAGACACTTCAGACGGTATTAAGGTTTAGAGAGGAAGCATCAGAAATGAATAATTAATAGCTGTACTGTATACAAAACTGCTCGTTTTGCTTTAATATACATATCTAAAGCGACGTTTCTTTTTTCGTTTCCTTGATTGAACTAAAGCGTGTGCGAGATTTTTTAATTTTGCCGTCGTTTCTTTCTCCGTTTTTTAGATATACATACATATATAAAGGATAGGCGAGATTTTTTTAATTACGCCGTCGTTTCTTTCTCCGTTTTTTGATATAGATAAAGGATAGGAGAGATTTTTAAAATTTCGCCGTTGTTTCTTTCTCCGTTTTTTTATATAGATAAAGGATAGGAGAGATTTTTAAAATTTCGCCGTTGTTTCTTTCTCCGTTTTTTATATAGATAAAGGATAGGAGAGATTTTTAAAATTTGGCCGTTGTTTCTTTCTCCGTTTTTTATATAGATAAAGGATAGGAGAGATTTTTTAAAGTTCTCCGTCGTTTTTTTCTCCGTTTCTTCTCCTCGTTATAATGTGGTGACATTCCGAAACGCTGTTAGCTTCCAAAAAATACATTCACAAGTATTTTTAAAATACCTAAGTATATGAATTAAATGATTTAAGTTTTGAGTTTTTTTTTTTAATTCAAACAAGGAAGTAACCTCCTCCTCAACAATACGTAATTCCATTTAAATTGTAATGTGTGATCGCCGGAAGCATAAAACACTTGAAGAGAAGAACTTGTGAATTTACAACCTTTGTTTTATTGTGAGGTAACTCGTGTTTGAGGCAAGTTTAACCGAGACGCGTAAAACAGTTCCTTCCCTTGCATTTTAACCTTTTTTATTATTGGACGTATTTGGAACATGTTCTAATAAATAGTTTAAAAAAACACGTTAAGTAACATTTTTGTTTTATATATTATAAGTTTGCTTGACTACGTTCCCAGCTGACGGTAAGTGGCGTGTAGTCTTAGATGGTAAAGGGCATTGATTTAGAAAAACCCTATTCACTCTTGCCTTGAAGACACCTACGTTATACTCGATTGAAATTAAAATACGGATAATTTATTCTAATTGTTTGCTGTAGTTATTGATTTCAAGAGAACGTATTACGAAAAATTTAATGAGCCTGTGGCGACACCGCACAACACGTACAAGTTCGGATTAACAAGTCGGAGCTCGGCCGCTCCCCAGGCATAACACCTCGCCTTGCGGGAGATCTCCCCTTTGCTCAGCCCAACAGGGTTTACTAGTATCCCAGGGTTCCCGCTCCACCTTCCAGTTCCATCATCAGATCAGCTCGGTATATTGTAATGTTAAGTTATCTACAGTTAAATGCAAAGTTTCATGCAGACCTAATAATTAGAAGTGGATGAAATTAAACTTCTAAGACTTCATTACACACAAGTAAAAGAAAAGTCATGTCTATCTATTAAGGTCCTATTAATGGCTGACGCACTTGTGAAGGTTCCAATTCGTTACTATCCACTAACGGCCTAAAATACTACTGAGAATTAATCTCTCCACATTCCTGAGGAGACGTACAACGTACTCCACCACAAAGCACCAATGCAGATTAGCAGAGGATTTAGTCGCCAATCCCACCGTCAGTACATTTTTGCTACAGAAAGATGTTACAGGACTTAACGATTGCTATCTAACGATTGGAATCGGGATCACTATGTGCCCTCTGAATTACGTAAGCGGTTTGAATCTGCTATGCAGCCATGATTACGCATGATTAATGAAACCCGCAACAATAATTCGATCTCAGCCTGAGAACACAATCTCAATAGCCGATACACCACAATTGATTTTCGAAACAGATTTCATAATATAACTCGTTTAACTCATATAACTTTTAATGTTACAAATCTATGTATTCACATACATAAAATAATGATACATTTATAGGATAAACACCTCGTCATATGTATATGAGGTGGTTGCGAAATAAAAGCAAATATGGCTAAGTCAACTTTAATCTTCTTTTTTAGTCTTTTTAGACCCACGACGTTTTTCTTCTTTCGTCTTCCTTTCTTTTTCTTCTGTCATCACTTTTTGTTTTCCATTCTTTTTCATTACATTCATCTTCTAACCTGTGATTCCCACGTGTATATGGGAAAAAGAAGCTCGACTGACTATCTCCTACGCTTTCAATCGTCAAAATGCAATCCAATTTAATTGAAAAGTTATATGGAGAGAAACCAATTATAAGAATTGATTGTGCAATTCATCAGGAAATTGGTCAGAATAAAGGAATATTTGAAAATATGAAATCCGTCCATGCCTCGATAAAATTGATTTACGCTCCCCATAGTATACACACACAAACATGCACTCACCTACACCGAAATCCTCTCATTAACCAAGTTTAACCTTAACCTTATAATGATCATAGGATTTTACACAAAAATATACAGGTTCATAGGCAAACAGACACACAACAAACACACACAAATACACACGTTCACACGCATCACACTCGCGCTGAAATCTCCTTAAGGAAAAACACTAATTTTTATCGCTGGCCTATTTATTTAACTGATATGAAAGTAGCTAACACAATCATTACGCACTTCATTTATTGTTTTCTGAGTATTGCAATACAAAAGTAACCAATTTAAAAAATAAATTCTATTTAATAAGTATTCTATTTATTCGTTTTTATTAATCTATGTCTAGCATTAAGGGGACTAAAAGTTTTTTTATTAATGGTATTTCCGATTCTGAAAGTTAAAACCAATGAACAGGGTTTTTAACTGGCTTGATCTCAGTTCATTTAACTTTTAAAATGCAAATTAAATTTTTAATCTGTCCCTTTTATAATTAGCTGCAAAATTTTGGTTGAATTCTTTATTGGACATAAGCTAATGATTAGCGAGTATTTGGAAGGGAGTGTACTGGAGAAATACTCTTGCCGAACTATGATAAAAGAAACATTTGGACTGGGTGACCTGATGGAATAAGGAAGGTCCAGGAAGATATAGAGATATAGAATTTAAGAGATGTAACGTATGTATGCACTGAATTGTGATGTACAGATTCATCTAGAAACCCACCTTCCAAAATATCGTTTCAAAATCATCTATTCAAAACCGAATTAAATTTAAGCGATAATTTCAAAAATACTGGCTACATACAAAACATTAATTCTTCTTCTTCTCAACCCATCACCGCCCACTATTGAGAACGGGTCTCTTCTCTGAATGAGAAGGACCACGCTGGCCAAGTGCGGATTAGCAGACTTTACACACCTTTAGGTTTTGCAAACTTCCCGGCATGTAGGTTTCCTCACGACGTTTTCCTTCACTATTATACCGTGTGACATTTAATGCCTAAAACACACATAGCTTCGAAAGTGAAAAGTGCGCGCCCTGGGATTCGAAACCGCACCCCTCTGAGTAGGAGGCTGAATTATTAACCACTAGGCTATCACCGCTTTAAAATATTAATATGTTATTGGAATCAAGAATTTTTCGCTTTTTTCAAAATCTCTTAACGAAGTCTTGGGAGGCGATTTTTTACAAATACCAGCTTTTTGTCTTTGCTAATCTGTGTACATTTTATACTTACTAATTACAAATAAATTTTGAAATGTAACGAAAACCATTTATTTAGTTTTAATAACGAATAGTTTACCAAACAAAAGGCAAAAATTAACAACCCAAACTCCGTACATCAATTTAAAATTAATAACAAAAAAATTATTGATAGTGCCAAAAATTTCAATAAATATTTTTGTTATAAAAATAAATTTATAAAAACGACACAATGAAATGTACATATATAATACTGTTGACTTTAAAATCTTTATTATTTTGATATATGTAGATATTTTATAGACTTCATTTCTAAGTTTTAATAATGTAGATTTCTTTTAATCATCGGTCTCTATAACAACTAGTATTGCATATAGGTAATATCAATATTTAAATAAATAGTAAATAAACAAATAAATTGAGTAATTACTATTTATTTTATTATATTTTTATTGATGTAAAACTGAATACCCAAAAACAAATAAATCGTAACACACAACGAAAACAAATCATCAAAATCGTCAGTTTGTTTCCCATAAAAAATTACGTCAAAAACAATTTCAGCAATCGTAAAACCAAGAATATCAATGGATATTTAACAGCAGCACTAATCGGTACTTACAATAATTTATACGCACTTAAAATCACTTACCCTGTAAACTGAAAATCCAATAAAATAGTTAAAATTATAACCGCGGAAGTTTTACACTCAAATATCGTATACGCACAGCACTTCGCGAAGACAGAAAAACACGTCCACTCGCTACCACTGCTATAACGATACTGAAATCGTAAGTATACACAATAGATCAACACTGATTACTCTTAGATAAAAGATATTTAAAAACAATACAATACCTAAATTACAATAAAATACCTTCTAATAAAATAACAATATACTTCGCCGCTTACAAGAAACTGATTGAATTTTTTAATACAATACTCACGCACGAAAATATATTTTAGCTGATAAGATAATGGTCATCACTCAATTAATATATTAAGTAAATTAATATATTCGACTGATAAGTAAGTTTAATATAAACCTTTTTATCTTTGTGGAGTGTTAGATATAAAAGTGAGTAGTTCCTGCGTTGATTTTGGCGCTTTCAATAACCCGATAATAGTAATGGAGTGCCTAAGATCTTTTATGCCCTTTTATTACGCGGTGTTTAGTGGGTTAAGTATCCGGCTATTCCCATGTTCGAATCTATGCAGTGTACATTTCAAACTGAATACTTACAGGGTTTAATAATACAACAATTACGTTTTACTTCTAGTCAACTATAGCAGAAAATAATATTAAATTAATTTATTTTGATTTGATTTTTTAATTTACGACTACGTTTTTAAACTATGAGATCATGGATACTAAACATTTCGCAAACAGGTACTCACGATATGTTTATTATTACACCGATATCACGACTGATTCTCTACATTATTTATATTAAAATATTTTTCAATTTAAACATATAATGTTAAAATAGGTCAGTAGCCCTCTCCCTGGAATCGGCACATAAGTATTTGCTTATAAGTGCTTGCCAATATGAACAGGATCTAACAAATTTGTTCGCTTACAATAATTGACAATAACTATTGGAAGGGATTTTTGGGCCTACGAAAATGTGTTGCATAGCAACAAGTCTAGGATCCTGTTACATTTTTTCACATGATTACTATCAAGCAATTTTTTCGTTAGCAGTTCGTAAAGGTATAAATATTAAATAAGCGACAGTAAAAAAATAGATATATGTACATATATATATATATATGTATTTCGTAATTATTTTCGATGGCCTTGTTATCAATATATCTATATATGTATATAATTTGGAGCGAGTGCACTGACAAAATGATTACTAACTATTCGATTTTTTAATTCGATAGTTAAAGACCACGAATCGATTTTATTGTGACACTACCGACTCTACATTATCTTCCTAGCCCAAAAAAGATATGCAAACAACTTGTCAATGCGGCGATGTTAAAAATCCATTATCTTAGACAGGCCAGTTGGTCTAGTGGTTACTGAACCTGCATACTGCACCGAAGGTCGTGGGTTCGATTACCACCCAGGTCAAACTTTTCTGTGATGAGCAGGTATGTTTGTTTTCTGTGTGTGGGGTATATGTATATAAGTTTGTATTTAAAAATGTTATATGTCTGTATATCGGTTGTCTGATCACCATAGCACAAGCTAATGCTTAGTTTGAGGTCAGATGGCTGTGAGTTGTCCAAAGATATTTATTTATTATAATTTTTGATACAAAATCAGGGTCAGCTTATTAACAAATATTAAAAAAATACGTCGTTATTTATAAAAAAAATTAAATATTGAATAAATGTTTGAAACTTCTGTATACCTATAAATTGTGGTTGTTGAGAATGTTTATTAGAAAGTAATTTTTTTATGTGATTAGCAAGCAAACGAGCAGAAAGGTCACCTGATGAAATGAAATGAAAATTGTTTATTTCGTCGTAGGACCCAAAAGCTCACTTAAAGTCAAAATTTTACGATACAAAGTCCCTACATAAGTTATAAATTTACTAACAAAATCATTTAAAAAAGTAACATGGCAACTGATCACCGATGCCCATGGACTTTCATAACAGCAGACTGGGGTGTTACCAATGCGTTGTCTGCCAGGAAGTAAGTAGTAGAGTCGCATGCATGGGGAAGAAAAATCAGATGAGATCGTAGTGTAGCGCAAACTTATCTAAGGTAAAAAGAAATTGAGGTTTGTGTTCTAAGCCATTCTAAATTTAATTCTTTAAAAATTCTTCTTTAAAAATGTAATTCTTTTTCTGCTATTTTATGCTTGTACGTTACTTTCTGTTCAACGAATAATCTTCGTCATCCTAACTCTTACGTAAGGCAGATACTACTCAATGCTCTCAATGAAATTTTGCTGCGGAAACTGCACTTAAATCGGCCTAGCCATGTCCATTACGTCGCAGCCCGTCACAAGGCACCGACAGTCAACGCACAAAATGACCGATTGACACAAATTGACGTTTAGTTTGGGGTCAGTTGGCCGTGGGTGAATTGTCCAAAGATATTTATTTATTTATTAAATTCTAAAAATATTGTTATGGGATTACGTTAACTTAAACCAATTGTTTTTAATATCTTCCATGTACACATTCAACACCACATTCATATTCCAGCATTCGATCAAAATTTGAAACACAATTCATTTCACATTTCAGTGGAAAATTATTTGATGGACAGAGAACTAGAGGAGAAAGGAGAGCTGGAGAGTTTGAGGTACGTATATAGTGGAGGAACAAGTAGAGTGTTAGCCCAACTTGACGGGACCCCGTTTAAGAGGGGTTCCTTAAACCAAAAGGTTCTCAAACTTATTTAATCTACCGCCTACTTTGAAAGTCAATTATTTTTTTGCGCCCACTTTCTATTTGCCAAGATTGCCATTAATTATAATGTGCTAAGTTAGTCTCATCTATTTTATCGCCTCTTCTCACCCTCTCTAGGCCTTCAACCGTGAAAGCGAACATTATCCCCACAAAATACTGCCTTAAACTAATCATTCTGTTAACTTTTTTCAGATGTTGTAGCTTATATATATATATATATATATATTATATTCAGAGCTTATATTTACATATAATATAACTTACGCTTCACCTATCAACCGTGTCACTATCATACCACACCTATCTTGATATCAGTACTAATATTGG
This sequence comes from Asbolis capucinus, assembly GCA_018249125.1. Lineage (NCBI taxonomy): Eukaryota > Metazoa > Arthropoda > Insecta > Lepidoptera > Hesperiidae > Asbolis > Asbolis capucinus. The sequence goes on from DWJZ01008186.1 coordinate 10,316, forward strand.
GTGTTCAAGGCTATGTTATAGGATACCCGTGTTCTTAATACAATTAATCCATCTAAGTAATTGCTTCCATTTTTCTGTACTCATCATTTGTGACGTGGTAACTGTCTATGCTACCAAAAAAAATAGGTAAATTGTGAAAGTTATATACATATATTATCTGACAGATGTAAAACCTTTGGTTATATAAAACCTGGTTTTCAAGTTGATATATAATCTTTAGATTTAACGACAGAATTGTTTCTTGTAATGACCGGTAGTTAACAAAAATATTTAAAGGAAGAATAACTCCGAAACTGCTCGTCGGATGTCGCTTGAAATAAAATGAAGCCAAATAGTAGGCGCCAGCTTTCAACAAAAAAAATCCAATTCGCTCCACTCAGTAAAAACTTTAATGTTTTCCAGCCTAAATTAATAGGGTACCGAATCGGATAGAGTATATATATAGTATATATAGTATAGTATATATATATATGTAGTAATTTTAGTGGGTATTTTACTACCTATGGGGGATCTTTATAAGTAGATATAAAACAATTTATCCTTATAAAATGTGTACGGTTCCCGAGATAACTGCGAAAAATTGGTGAAAATTCAATATTTTTATTAAAAAGTACTCATTATTTATAATTTAAAAAAAATATTTAGACATGAATAAATACTATGGCCTTACATTTTTGCCTTTTCATCCCACACCCTATTTTTAAAAGCAACACTTGCTGGGTCAACTGGTAATAAAATAAATCTCCATTGCAATAAGCATTGCTTCTCCACAAATATTCTCTGGCCCCATCATTCGAGACAGCAACCAGAACTTACCCATTTCAAGCTATTACTAGTATAGACCATTATTATTCCCGCTAATGCACACGAGTGATTCCTGGTCCTCGGACTTTTTATTCCCAAGAAAATTACGATAAATTCAGAAGGATTTGAACACATTTTATTTTACTTGCGTTCATAGCTCGGCGACCTACGTGGGACTTGAATGATCAGGCAAGTTTAGCATCGGTCAGTGGCAAGTTAAGGCTCTGAAATGCCCATGGGACACTTGCGACCCGTTAGCCATTGCAATGCGGCCCACACAGGCCCATGCGACAGGCCGGTTGGTCTAGTGGTTAGTGAACCTGACTACTACACCGGAGCTCGTGGGTTCGATTCCCACCCAGGTTAAACTTTTCTGTGATGAGCAGGAATGTTTGTTCTGTGTGTCTGGGTGTGTA
>DWJZ01008187.1:0-11534 GCA_018249125.1 Asbolis capucinus
CCTTTCAGCCTAAACTAGCGTAAATAGTTTTAAGTTTGTATTTGAAAAGCCGATGACAGATAGGGATCGAGTCTTTATATTTCTTTATATTTATCATAAATTTGTTTTTTTTTAATATTTTTTTTGTTATTAATTTCATTTTTCAATGTAGGGACTTTTTATTGTTAAATTTTGACTTTCGTTAAGTGAGCTTTTTGGTTCCTAAAATGAAATAATTGCAATTCATTTCATTCTGGATTTCTCTATTATGCAAATTAATAACTTTCAACAATATCAAAATCATACAAACGTAAGTAATTTCTATAAATAAGTTTTATTTATTGGTATGAAAAAACTGAAATTTGTTTATAAGTCAGTGCCAGTCAAGTAAATCTACATGATGATTATAATAAACGGCTGACTCACGTTATCACGTGTCACGTGGCTCAGCGATGGTAGTGCTGTCTTGTTGGCTGAGTCCGGAGCGCTTTGGTCGTCCTCGGATACGTCACCAGTATGTTGCCAGGCACCAGTTTATGTACACATTACACTAACAGTTTCCAGTTCTGTGACGTCCGGCAAGCAGGATTTTGACAAAATCCCAAGAATTAGTTTCCAGGCTTGAGGCATCTTCCACCCAATATCTCGATTATAATTCGGGCGGCTACACCTTTCAATGGCTTCCCTTATCTTTTATTCGTTTGATATGTATTCTTACCTATCAACCGGAGGCTTTGTCTCCTTTTATAGCCATTGGACTTGTACAGCACATGTCTCACATGGTTCAGTTCAGAGTTCACATGCTGGTAGTCGCATAAATCCACGGCACGGTTGATAAGCGACCTGGGCACCGACGATAGACGAAAGGGATGGTAATGGGAGCCTGCTTGTAGGTACCGGTCAGTATGAGTTGGTTTTCTATAGATGGTATGTGAGAGTTTACCATCAGCTTCATGGCAGACCAATACATTCAAGAAAGGCAATTTACCATCCCGTTCCGCTTCAACTGGGAAAGTGATATTTGGGTGTATACTGTTGAGGTTGCATAACAGTGTTGCCAGGTCATTGTTAGATACTATAGCAAAGAAATCATCCACATATCTCCACCATAATTGTACATATATCGGGCGAATCCGACCATATAACGTGATTCAGCCGTTTATTATAATAATCATGTATACAAAAACTCACGAATGTATCAGTTAAACCACTCACGTTGATAATTCATGTAACTGGCATCCAGTAAAACAAACTTGAGGTAGGTACTTGTGGCGGCAGTTTAGTGTCGTGAAACTTTCGGCACTGCAATTACTTCAAATCCTTTGCCGAAAACGCACACTGTTATCGCTTCACTGAAAACAATAACTAGCTAAGTAACTCATCTTCAAAATAACATTGAAATAACAGTAAAACTGTCACCCACCTGTCGTGCTTCAAAACCTGTAAACCTTGAATATCAGCCACGTCGCTAAATACTTGCGATAAAAACTCGCATGTAATTTCCTCTTGAACATTCCATTTGAGCAATGTTACTCTCTGATCTATGGATGTGGTAACAATGTAGTCATCTATTACTGCTAAGCCTGTGACTTGTGAACAATGAAGTTCACTTGATGACCAGTTGTATTTCACGTGAATTTTTAGCCCGTCTATTTCCATAACATTCAAATTGACGGTGTTGTCATCTCCGCCTGAGGCCAGAAGAACTAATGTGTCAGTTATATTTGTACAGTTTACGCTGTTGATTCCAGATTTATGAACGGAAAAAGACTTTATTAGTTTGAAATCCATATGTTCTATATTGTTTGTCTTTATTATTTCCCAGAATGAAGCAATCCCTCTAGTTGTACAAGAAATAAAGTATGTTCTACTTTGGCATTTAAAAATATGTGTCTTGAGTACACAAGTGTCATGATGTTGTAAATCTCTTAGTGGTTTTAATATACAATTGTTGTTGTCATATTTAAAATTAAATACTCTCAGATAAGCATCCGAGCATCCAACTACAATTATAAAATTATTCTCATCACTTTCAAAAACATCTAAATCCATCACTCTTGTCTCAGGGTTGACATCAACAGTACAATTTTTCCATGTTTGATTGCCCTTCCGCTCCTTATCACTCCCTTTTATTAAGTAATCACATAACTCCTCAGCCCTTACTTGTATTTGATGGTCATCTTTATCAAATTGTATTAGCTTGATACAAATTTGAGCTCTCCCACCAGCTGATATTACCAGCAGTTTATCATTTGCTACCTTGACAAGTTTTAAAGTTCTCACACTAGACAATTGTTTAAATATTACTTCATCTTCAAAGCTGTTATCAGAGTTCATCTTCGATATTCTCAACGAAGTGTCTTCGCCACCAGTAATTAAGAATGAAACGGACGCATCATAGTCACATACATAAGATTTTAGGCAATTAATTTCTTTTGAATGTGTACCATTTATGATGTGTTTGGATACAATATTGCACATTTGAAATGTTTCTACATTCATGGTAGAGTTCTTCAAATATATCAATTTTATGAATTCTTCATAGCTATCACCTATTTTATCAATATAACAAATGATGTCCCAGGACCTATGTCCTCCCCCACAGGAAACTTCAAGTAACTTTTTTTTGTTTCTGACTTCATAAACAACAAATATACGTTCATGAAAGCCACAAACATAATGTTCATCTTTGTCAGCAAATTTCTCAACCCACTGAAACTCAAAATGTTGACTGCACATTAATTTCACATCCGAGTGTTCTATACTAAAATATTTAATTGTTCCATCTCTGCCTGTAGTAATTAGCTCATTTTTTTTTAAAGTTATTGATGTAGGACCATACCTTCCATGAACTTTCTTAAATGATTTGAAGGGGTTCTTCTGACCTACAACATACACATGAATATTGCCACATCTATCTCCAACAATAAGCATATCATTGCTACTATTAATAGCTGCTGAAGTAAGCCAACGCTCTTTGCACGGGGGAAGTCTAAAATTCGCATAAATTTCTAATGTAGTATCTCTTGAAGCCAACACAGTAATAACACCATCTTGCGAACTAAAAACTACATGTCTATTTCCAGCCCATTGCATAAATAGAATATTTCCAATTTGTAATTTTTCACTTAGAACGTTTTTAATGCTTGGTGGACCTTTACAATTCTCAATAAATATATCAAGCTTTCCAAACATATCAACTACTGCTATAATTTGTTTACAAGAGGAAATACTAAGCAATCTATATGTTGATTCATGTTTCAAATTAAATGTATTAATTGTTTTTCTAGTTAAGTCATAATAAACCAAATCGCCTTCTTCACTCATAATAACAATATTCCTCCTTGCAGTGAATACAATTTTTTTTGGGTTTACCATATCAATGTCTATGACTTCATTTTGTCCATATTGCAAAACCATTGATAATGGATGTATAATAATACTAGCATCTCCACCCCCAGTTACGAGACTCTCATCATCAGCATCCAAGGACCAGATACAAGCATTGGGATGTGCTATAACTTTCCGCAGTAGAATACCGTCATAGCTCCAAAAGCAAATGTTTGAATCTTCTCCAATTGATATGACAAAATCCTCCTTTAAACAACTCCTCATAACTCTTGCCAAGTGTCCATATAACTCATGGATACAAGTTATTTTTACATTTTCCCAGTAATCAGTGCAGTCTGTTGATTGAGAGTTAGAAGTGCTGTTGACTTGCCATATTCTGACTGATCTGTCATCTGATGTTGTTACTATAATACCCCTTTGAAGACAACAAGACACTGAGAAGATTACTCCCTGCAAAGAAATGAAACTATATTATATAGAATCACTATTAACAATCTCCTCATTATTTTAATAATTTAACCTGATGAATGAAACACCATAATAACTAGATAATAACTAACTATATACATATTTACCTTGTGGCCCTTCAATCTGTGAAGAACTGTGACACTGCCACATGTATGTATCAGCACTTCTGAGAATACAGTACCACAGAAAACCAATATGTCATCTTGTATGGGCAGCAAAAGACCACTGTATAGAATGGAATTATCCTTGCTAATAAACTGACTAATCAGAGATTTATTCAAAATGTTCCATTTCTGAAAACAAGTAAACTATTATTATCATGTGTTAAGGCTGCAGGCCGTAAATAAACACTTTGTCTTATGAAAGTTTTCAAACACTACAAAACTTTATTACAACCATATAGTCCAGGGGTTCCCAACCTTTTATAACACAGGCACAGTTACAAGTTTAGTAATTTGTCACAATGTCCTGTTTTGACTTTTTTTATAATAGAACTGAAACAGTAAACAACAAGAAAGACTTCAGAAAAACAAAAAAGTAATACCCGCAAATATTTGTGCTTCCAGATAATGATAGAGGATTGACTCACTGCATCTCTCTTTACTTTCTACAGAGCATGAGGGTGCCATGGCGTACACTTTGGGAACCCCTGGTATAGCCTGTTGTTCTCATCCTGTACTTAGTATGTGCAGTAGATTTTGTTAAATTACTAAATAACTGCAATCATGTGTATTAATTTAATTTTATTGGGGCTGGTAGTTATGTAAATGTGAATTCCACAAGTTAATTCCCCCATCCCCGTTCCACCATCAAATCATTCATCCATTCCTTCGTCGTAAACACACCGCCGGTATGTATGTCGCATTTCGCCTCATCCTTCATTATCAATACTGCAAAGGAATGAAATAAGACAATACTGCCTTCGACGGTTTTTACGTTTGATTATAATGTAAATGTCTTCAAGTCCAGAGTGAATCGGCTTTTATAATGTTAGTGCGCTTCACCATCAAAGACTATGTCACCACTTCTTATCATCAGGTGGGTTTGTAGTCAAGCACTAACTTATATAATGTTAAAAAAAACATATAACGGAACCATAGTCTGATCCGGTTTCCACAATAGTACTGTATATTTAATAAAATGAGTAGCATTGTGATTATCTTACAGTAAGGGCTTTCGACAAAATATTGTTCTTGAAAGCTACAATGTTTAAGTTTACCTGTACCACATTGTGTGCTGTCAGTAATACAATATGGTTGTCATCTGTCCAAGCTCCAGAATGCAACCAATCATTGCTAACAATGGCTTCAAATGTCTTAACAAAACTCTGATCAATCTCTCTTCTAATTGTAGTAAATTGCTTTCCACCAAATACTAATACTTCATTATTATGAGGAACTAATCCATACACTCTTTGGCCTTGTAAAACATGTATCTTTTGAAACAACTTCGCAGACCTTCGCTCAAAAATATTTAACCAACTCCCAATACCTTAAATGACAAAAAGTATTGTATGAAAATCCAATTGTTACAGAAAACAGGAGTCCAGCTAAGAAACAGTCATTAGCTACGATGATGAATAAAATCTTCAGTTTTAATTTTACAAAGTATATAATAATATAATGTATTGAATGAGAATATTACTCACCAGTTAATATACAATCCTCGTGAAGTTTGACGGCAGTAACATCAGTTCGTGCTATTAACGACATTACAATATACATTTATTTTGTCCCTTCAATAATACCAGCTTTTATTCATTACCTAATTTATTCTTGTATGTACACGAGGTTCCTAACCTAAGAATTTCGATTACAAGTGAATAAGTTTGGTGCTACTATTAAAATATGGTTCCCATATTTTTAAAATGTAGGAACAGGACCATAGGTTTTTTGATTTAATTCTAATTATGATATAAAAAATAACACCAACATGAATAACATAATTTATTTACATTTATTAATTCTACGTTTTTAATTAGATGTCATTCGTCGATGTCAGTACTGTCAGTTATTATCAAAATTAACTAAATGTCAAATCAGTGCTACCATATGTATCTGTATCTGTATCTATTTAAAATATTCGTTTAATATTTTAATAATCGCTTGTGTTTATTCCTTAAATTATAATAAGCTATCGCGCGGGAGTGTTTTCTATTCAAATAGTTCCCGTAGACATATGTGATGGAGTTGCGGATATTTTATTTATTATCAATTTAGTTACGTACGCCTTTTTTGTTTTTTTAGGTATCTTTTAAGTTATGATACAAAATACATAAAAGAAAAACGTACTTCCGACAGGCCTCTGGCCTCTTAAATATGGGTCAAACCTTAACATGCAGCCATTCTTTGTTGTGTAAGGCCTATTGTGTTGTTTTGGCTTGGTCAAGAGAAGTAATACTAAGAATATATACTATACCAGCAAGTAGATATGTAAAAATATGTAGTTAAGTAGGCTTCCTGTATTATGTTAATAGTAAAGCTCATACTATTCACGCTTGTATTACCATTTACCAATACGTGAGATTGTAGTCTAGCAAGCATTTATTTATAATAGGTGTTTACAAAATAGTGATCGATAGGTATTAAAAACAATCATGTTTTTTTTATTTAAAAGATATTTTAATTATTGAATCACAATCATGTTTTCATTGCTAAGCTGTTTTACATATTTCGTTATTCACATACTAATCACTCTGGTATTGATTCAGCGGATAATGTTCTCCATATTTTTTCAAGTGTTTCTCCATTTCTTGCATTTGTTTCCTGAAATAAAAGTAAAACAATAGTGTAATACTAAAGCCTCTGTGGGGGTAACATTCCCAGTGGGGTCACTAAAGTGACAGCTGGATGTTAATTTGACATATACTTACTGAATGTGTGGTGGCATGTCATAATATACATCTTCAAGCATCTCCTTCCAGTGTGGTCGCTTCTTCTTCTCCGCCTCTTGCATCGTCTTAACAACTAAGTTTCGTGCCTCCTTCTCATATTCCGCATCCTTCTCAGCGGTCCATAGGCCTGTGGAAATATAACAACCAAATCTTAGTAAAAGTTGTATAAATACGTAGCCATTATAATAGCCATTAATGGTCTACTACTGACCACAGGTCCTTGTGAAACTGAAGAGGCATTAGGTAAGAATACGCAACCACTCTGCTCCAGAGCACATTGGTGGAGGGGTTAGTGGCCAACCTGAGTGTCATGAGCCACCACAAATGTCTGAATTCGTCGTTTTATGGCACGTATCATTGTCATCGTTAACAATTCCTTTTATTACTCTCATTTCATATTATTTATAATTGTTTACCTTTCTGCTCGAGATATAGCTTCAATTTTTGTAGGGGGCTCTCATCTTTGGTCCATTTTTCAATTTCTTCTATTGGCCTGTATGCGCTGCTATCGTCCGAGGTAGAATGGTGCCCCACTCTGTCGATTACGAACATATTTTTATAAAAATGACTACAAATTGCCCTCGCTTCGCTTCCAAAGTACCAATTACTACTAAAAAGTACTTATTATGACATTACTGTAGCAGTTAAACATATCGTATCGAGAACTTATCTGTAGATAAGGATGTCCTCTGTAAAACTGTAGTACATCATGTTACTCTTTTGTCAATAATTACCGCAGCGTACGCGATATAAGGATTTTTTTGGTACTTTTTTTCACATATGGGGTTACATTATCGAAATTTCCACGCGGATCCCTAATTTCACTGGTATTAAATATAGCCTATGTTCATCAGGGTAATGTAGGATTCTAATTTTAAAAGATTTTTTGAAATCGGTCTCATAGTTTCGGACCCTATTCGATTCAAACAAACAATCCAATTTTTTCTCTTTATAATATAAATTTAGATGTGATTTAAATGCAATTTATAGGGCAAACTCGAATTTACTGGGATTATAACATTCTTTTAAGTAACAAGGAGGCAAACGAGTAGACGAGTCACCAGAAGGTACAGTTACCGTCGCAAATATTAGTAACTATCGAACATTACTTGGTCCGTGTTTGCAAAAATAAGCTCAGGTATCATTAATGCGTTTGCAACTACGAAGGCAGTGAAAGACTTAAGTGCGTAAATAGGGAGCAGGAGTGGGAGGAGTAGGTCCAATGAGACTTATTTCTTGTTTTTTAACCCATCGACTCAAAACCTGTACGAAATTAAGTCGAGTGAATGCAGACGCAGTAATATCACCTGTAAGACATAGCTTCGATGAGTACGGGTTTGTTGTTAGCGAGGGCGTATTCCCGGGCGCGGCGCACGGCGTTGTAGACGGCGAGAGAGTCAGTGCCATCGACCCGCGCCGTGGCGATACCCAGCGAGGGCCCGCGAGCTGCGATGCCGTCCCCGCGGTATTGCTCACTCGTCGGAGTGGAGATAGCGTAGCCGTTGTTTCTGCTGTTCATTACATTTGTATTACCCTTAATGCTTTTAGTTCGTAAAAGCTTTACAGAAAGTGCATATTGTTTTCAAATCTCTGATATTACTGAAAGGCTCGTTTTTCTTCTTTTTGATTATTTTTACAACGATCGTGAGAAATGTTTAGCCATCAATCTTTAATTATTGGTATGATAGATAAACATGCCCGTTCTGTCAATGCTAATTTCTAAAGCTTCGTCACTGGGAAGACATCTTCACCAGGTGTTGGACTCCTCGCATACAAACCATAGTAATATGACAGGACAATCTAATGTGGCGGCGAAGTTGAAGGCAGCGTAAGCATCCCCTTCAGATGCGGCGCCTTCCCCGAAGTAGCAGATGACGCAGCGGTCGTTGTTCGGGACACGTTTCAACGCGTACGCCGCGCCCACTGCCTGCGGCATCTGAGTGGCTGGGGATCAAAATGACAAAAACGTTATTTACGATTGTTAAAATAAAACCTATTTGAATGTCTGATTGTTTAGTTTATGTGCGAAAATTTTAATGGCAAGGTACAAACAATTCAATGATTTTTTAACATTCACCTAGTGGACTGGAGAGAGTGACGATATTGCGTTGCGCAGATCCGTAATGTACCGGCATGTGCCTGCCTTTGCCAGGGTCCTCGTGGTTTCCATAGCATTGGTTCACCAGCTCCGTCACGGTCATCCCCCGGTATAGCATGACTCCCACCTCCCTGTACTGAGCGAACACCATGTCGCGGGGAGTCAGAGCTGCGGCGCTTCCAACGTGAATCCCTTCCTCACCGTAATTCGTCATGTAGAACGATATGCGACCTTGTCTAAACAAGATAAGAAGTGTCTCTCAGCTGGTACATAGAGAAATTAACCAAGCCAAACACTAATTATAGTTATAGTTAGTCATAAAAGTAGATAGTTCCAAAATTGGCAATGCAATTTGTAAACTGTGATTTAAAAATCCGATGCAATATTGATGGGATGTTATCTTTTAAATCGCATCAACAAGTATTATCCGCAACGACATTCGTTTAAAATCATATGAACAGCTTATCACAATTACGTTGCTGGTGAACAAAAAAATGATAGACCTTATTCTTGTGGTGGAAAGAAGAGGTAAGAAGAAGAGCAGTACGTGGTTAAAGGCAATAAGGTTAAAATTTACGCCGTCGTGACAGACACACTAAGGACTTTTCGCCCCCGGGGATATGACAGAACAATTCTCCTTTTGAGAAGAAAAGTATCTCAGAGATGAGGGGAAAAGAAAAAAGAAAGATTACTGGCCCTCTGACACTGGAACCAACCTGGTACACAACATTTCCTGGCTAGCTAGCCTGACGGGTAGAATGGCATACCATGCGTAATGCATTCAGGAATTTTATGACTATTTTGATTTCAGAAATTAAGCTGAAACTAAATAACTAGGCTTACCTCTGAGACTCGTACAAGATTTTGTCCATTTGACCAAGCTGTATCATTGTTTTGTACATAAGTAACAGTGTGTCATTATCGATATTCGGTTCCTCGTGTCTATCGATAATTTGTCCGTTGTTGTCCAACACTCGATAGATAGGGATGGGCTCGTAACTATTTTCATCCAAGAACTTCATAGTAGTCGCGTATGGCGCTTTGACGCCAGGAAATTCTGCAAGTTTCTTGCCATTTTCCACTACATCTGGTTTCGTGTGAGTGGTAAGTAGCTAAAAAATATTGGTAACTACAAAAACTATTTAAATAATCTTAGTTTCCTTTTGTAACTTCTTTTGTATCTGCCTCTCATTTATATTCCTTTTCAAAGGATTCTTTCTGTGACCATTATAAATCGAGTTTGGAGCAAGTAGAAGTAGTACATCGCTATTATACTCGTAAATACAAAACAGATCTGAATCAAATGTGGCATAGAGATAGTCTGGAATTCACATAGTCTACATTTTATCAACACACCACGTGGGCAAAGCCGTGAGTGGAATCTATAAAGTAAAGTTAACATAGTCCGTTAGAAATTCTGGATTAATATCAAAGAAATAAGCAAGTTCCTTAACCTGTAAAAAATAAATAATGAACATAATTAAAATTACCGACATGTCATTCATGCCTTAGCAACGCTTGATTATAATATTTTCAACATAAACATTACGTCACACAAGTTATTAAGAACCTTATCATGTTGTTCAAATAATATACCTATTGAAATCTCAGCATTGTTAGTATAGTGGTGCTGCGTTGGTACAAAAATATTTATTGAACTCCGCAGTAAAACAGAATAACGTCAACAAGAATAATATCGATTTATAGACAACGAATTGGACTGTTAATGACATATTTCTATTTTGCATCTAGTTTAATTACAAAAAAACGTTATATAACTGTATAGGAATTGTATAAATCATTTTATGACTGATAATGAAATATAATATCACAGTCGTTCATGATATAAACTTACTCTGATTGATTGACGGAGAGAATTGAAGCGCAGAAAACTCACACCACTTTTTAGAGCCATGCCGATAACGAGACTGAAGGGAGCTCCGGCCTCCGCCCCGACCGTCACAGAGCCCCGCGTCGCACTCGTCAGTGCTATTCAAGTGTGTAATCGTAATCATTAGCAAGGCAGATAAGGGGCATGGCCTTTTAATCGTTCGTTTTATACAACCGTTACAGATTTTAATTTAGTTATCTTATTTGTTTTCGCCTTGCAGCGTTTTTATACCTTTTCAAAGAACATTTCCAAAATTTTAATAATTTTACAAACTGTAATAAATGTAGTAAAATAGAAACGAGGTTTTTATTTTTATGTGAAAAGCAGGCAAAAGGGCAGAAGGGTCATCTTATGGTAAGTGATCACCGCCATCCATGGACATTGATAATATCTATGTCCGCTATGAGCGGTTATTCAATTCCATTGTGTATTAAAAATGATGATTAGCAAGGTGAATCCTGTTCTGTTGTCAACAGGGTGACAATCAGATGCCTTCAAGCCTCCAATTAAGCTACTTTAACTTTGAATAACTTCAGTGATAAAGTACATTAAAAGTCCTCCGATGCTCCTAGTATTTAACGCACGGTCAGTCACTTGAAGTGTGAACTTTGACCAAGGTTAACTTTAAAGGGATTATGTAGAACCTACCCACTATTACGCTTAAAGTTGGATGTTAAGGTTTTGTAGTAAACTCTAAGCCTTTTTGTTTGGTTCGTTCTCTATCTAAGGTATTTAAGTAATCTAAGGGTATATACAAATATATTTTTTTAACGTGTCGAAAGACCCTCGTCTCATCCATCCGACTGCGGGAAGCCGGACAGGTATGTGGGACTCGAACCCACTAAAACCACACG
>DWJZ01008188.1:0-11534 GCA_018249125.1 Asbolis capucinus
TAAGTTGTGTGTATGTTTAATAACTGTTCCTTTCGCACAAACATACCCCAACATTCCCCACGTTATAGGATGCTACCCAGTTATAATTAGTCATTCTGTTGATATCTTTGACGGCTCTCTAAGCTCTGCCAAATAAAAACTTTAAAAACTAATTCAAAAGTAGCTGGTTCGTGCTAGACTGATGTTAATAATTTTATTTGACAAGAATGCATACTGTGTTCACTATTTCAAGATGGACACTGCGCCAATTGTGAATTTCTTTTCTTGTTTAGATTTAATGTGTAATTGTGTAACATCCAATACATGAACCAAATAAATAAAAATGTAATACAATACTATACAGGATTTCGCTAAAGTTGGTGTTGTTGCCGTTCATCTGGTTATGTACAATTGCAATTAAACAGATACTACAGAAATGTAGAAATGTTAAAAAGGAACAATGTTATTACAGAATATAGAAAAACATACTGATTTCTCGACAGGATCCAGCACACCCAACACTTCAACCTTCACCTGCCTCTGAGTACCGTCGTGGCTGGTGGTGCCCAATGAGATAACTCCAACTTCCACTTTCTTCCCGGACCCGCCCAGGAACGGCATATGCTGATGAATGGCAGACGTACACACAGCTCTCAACCATGTGAAGAGTCCTTTCACATATAAATTGTCCACTTTCACCCACTGTACTACATTCTGAACATTGGTCTGACACGCCCAGTGGTATATGAGCTTGAGAAGGACACTTGGTGGGAAGGTGGCACCCTCGAATATCGAGCTTGAATATACGGAGACAAATCGTGTGGGACAGCATTCTGATATCCATACATATCCACCAGAGTACGGGAACTTTGATACATCAGAGTACATTCCTTAAACAACCAAACAATACTTAATAAACAAAATTAGTATGTTAAAAAACGTAACGTGATTGGCTAAACGAAAACCGTCCATTGACTATAACATGTCTGGTATATTGACAAGTTTAGTCAAGACAACTCAACTGTAGCTATTGCGTTACTATGTACTAAAATACCTGAGAAGATACGCAGAGCAATCATTTTGTACCATATTCTCTAATTTCAAGTGATGGCCCCTGCAGTGCTTAAACAATAAATATGCTGTTTAATGTATGATTCAAGACCGTAGCACTAAAAGTAAATACTTTGATTTACTCAAAAATGTTGGAGTTCTTAAGCACCCTAGAACCGGGTCTATTAAGTTACATCTTTTTGCTGTTCTTCTAAATAAATTCCAAACAGTGGAACACCTAGAGATATAGTCTACTTTAGTATGTTAGTACAAAGTATCTTGATGAGTAGATTATAGTTTGTGTGCACTGTGTGTATACTCACCAAGTTTAAGCTTGTTCCCGGCATGCACAGCGCACCACTGCTCGGACCTGACGAGCCCCTGCTGAATAAGCCACTCAGTGAACTTCATCGGCGTGTGGATCAGCACCGACTTCACCTTGCTGTCCAGCGCCGCGCGGTCCGTTGGCTGAGCGCCTTCCTTGGCCCGCAAGTACGGCCGTGCCACTACCACCAGGGATGGGAATGTCTTACCTGTAACAAATAATTCACATTATTATAGATGTGATGAATCAAAATAAGGTATTGTGGACTGGGTCGGTAGGTGATCAGATGATTTAATGGCACTTCTTGGAAACTTTAATACATAAGAGGACAACAGATAGCACAGAAATTTACAATACCTGTTATTATCACATTTCAATTTAAATAAAATATTATTATTGCACCTGTGTCGGCCTTTAATACTTATACATCAGAACCTGAAGCAGGATAATAGACTTAAGATTCTATAGCTCTACTTTTTAATGAGGAAGAGCTATGTATCAAGCCTTTGACAATTGGCACACACTCAAAAACAGACATCATCACTTCCTACATAACAAACTTTACCTCTTTCATACATTACCTTGCAGTTTATTGAATGACACCTCCCTGGAGTCAGCAACATTTTTATTGCCATCATCTTTAGTGAGGTCCACAATTGCTGTTGTTTTAGTTGCACTGCCAGTCAGCAGACCTCCAATAGCTGTTGCTTCTGATGGCCGGACATTTGTCACCACACTGTGTACATCTGAAACAAACATGAGTTTATCAGACTATTGTTGGGTTGGACACACACATCTTGACACAAAATGTCTTGACAAATGCAACACTCTCATAATAGTTTGAATTTTTAAATTATATATTATTGATTAAATTCATTTTAAAAAAAGGTTGATACAACTTACTAGAAGGAGCCAAAGTTTTATCTTTTGTCTTGGTATCCTTGTCCTTTTCTTTCTCTTTTTCTTTTTCTCTATCTTCTTTCTTCTTTTCTTTATCCTTCTTTTTCTTCTTGTGCTTTTGTTCTGGTGATTTCTCTCTTACAGGGGAAGGTGAGAAATCACGGTCTTCTGCACGGTACTTTCTTGGCCGCCCTGTAAGAAATATACATAATATATTGTGGCATGGTTAAGAATGCAATATTAAAATAACAAGTGCGACATATTTCGGGCTTACATAACTTTTTATACACTCCAAATAGTAAAAAAAAGTGCTACTAATTTGAGATATGCTACTAGAAACTCATACCTCTTCTTCCAGTTTTCACTTCCTTGGTGACGGACAGAGACCTGGATCTGGACCTTATGATATCTGCGCTCTGTCTTTCCAGGTCCTTAAGCACTGGTTGTCTGGAAATAATAACTTAAGGTTTTAAGCAATAAGTCTATCTGCTTAAACTGGATTTAAGTTGCTGTACAGAGTATAGAAAGTTAATGTTAGTCACTGTAATTGATTAAACTAACTCATATCACTAACTATACTCAGTGCAAATTCAATCTGAGATGTTCACCTACAACAAGCTATCTGGCAACCACCCACAAATAGAAGAATAAAACCTTGTTGTTTTATCACTTCCTTTTTTGTTAAGAAGTTAGAGCTTGACTATGATCCCATCTGATGGTAAGTGGAGGTGAATTCTGCGATGGTAAATCACATTGACTTGGTTGCATTCACTCTTGACATTTACAATGCAATCAGAAAGAAACAGCAACACAGGCAGCTTATTAGAATTTTTTGTAATGTAATTTTTTTAACTTTTACTTTACTATTTGCTTGGTAAAATGTGCAGAAAGTGTATGAAATTTAATAAATTATAGACAGTAACATATATGAATAAATACTACAATAGGTTGAAAGGTTATTTGACTCAATAATGAAATTAAAGTTGTAAAACCAAAGTTAATAAATGATACTACTATTTACTCTATGTGTTTGTAGGATTACTCCTTTTTTGTACTTACATTCAAGCTTGACTATTAGAGAATACTATTTAGCATTAAGTGCACCTCTTGTAACACAATATTTTGTTGTAGCAATAAAGAAAAAAAAAATGTAGAAGTAAATTTAATAGCTGTGAAAATGACACATGCAACTTTATGAAAATATCAGCAAAACAGTGAACAAATTGTGAATATCCAAGTAAAATAACATTTTTGATACTCAGTAAAACTCCCTTATAGTTTCAATTCTACTTAGGAGATATTTCTTACCTGGATCAATGAAGAATCTCAAGAAGTTATCTAATAAGGCTTCGGTAGGACTGCTAATCAATATAGTGACCTAATTATATCATAAAAGATTTACTTACTTCCCAAGCAATTGATAAGCGGTGAATTGATCACCATTGTAAACAATTTCACCTCCCGTACTCTTGACCATCTCATCCAGTTTATTTTGGATGCTCTTATATTCATCATCAGCATTTTTATACGCTTGAAGTTGCACTTCGGATAACTCTTCTTCCCAGCACTCCAGATCCAGAGTCGGCACGTCCGGACCGAAGTATGATCTTTTGTAAAGGTCCGCCTCAATGATCTCGGGCGGCGGAACCACCGGTGGCGGCTCCTAAAAACAAACTTATCTTAACTCTAGTTTGAGATAATAAAGCAGTATATTGATAGTTTAAACACTACATTTACCTCAGTGTCTACTTTCATCTTTTTCAGTTTCATTTTATGTACAAAATACTACCATTACGTTGTAGTTTATATTATTTTTCTGGTTTTATCGCTCAAATATATTATGTTAGCTTAGCTTGCTTGCTTTTCTTAAATTCGCTTGGCCGGGGCCGGACCTGACGGGCTTAACTTGCCCACACGCCCATAGACTAGTTAAAGATTATTGACTTGGCCAAGGTCCTAAACACAGACAAAATTACAATACTACGTACCTATTGAATGTAACATGTAAAGCGTTTTTGTTAATGTAGAATATTCCCAATATTAATTCATTTCTTTAGGTATATACCATCTTATTTACAAATACAACAACAAATTTGACTTGAATATTACTAACACCTTTTTTCACTTAGTTCAATTTTTGTCAAAGTGGCAAGTAGGTGAAAACGCCCCTTCGTGGGAGTTGGAGGCCTCGAAGGGCACGGTTTTGAGTGAAAAAACAGACGACCAGACTAAAATACCACATTGTAATTCAAATTAATTCGAGTAAATAATGCAATAGTGCTTTTTAAGTTATAGTACAGTAAATAAAAACGATATACGCTATAAGTCACGAGAGTTTCAAAGTGGTCGATAGACGAAATTGAGAAGTTCTGACTTAGCTGATTAGCAAAAAACGTAATTTTTAATCTCATTTATCTGTAATGATGATCCTTCACAAATTCCTAGCTTACATCCAATAGGTCTTCTAACAATGGGTGAAACGTTGGGTACGTTTGTGGGAAAGGTCTTTTAAAATTTGAGTTATACTCTAGTTTATACTACATTGCAGGCAACGCTCTTAATCCGCGTGTAAAAATCAATGATTTATAATTATTGACAGAAGTTTTTCATAGTGAGTTTAGTTTGCTTTAATTATAAATCAGATTTAAATAGCTTTCTCTTTGACTTTTTTTGAGACGTTGTCGAATGTAGAGATTATATGTGTAGAAAACATTTTTGTTATTCCTTGTGGAGAACCATATTTAAACTGTGACTATGGCCAAAATTTTCTGTGACTTGGCCTGTCAAACTGATTTGTGTTGTTTTTTCTGTGACGTTGTGTCAAAAAATAACAAACAGAAAACAAAATGACAGTTCAGTAGTAAAAAGAAATTTCAGATTTTGTGATGAAATTAAAAAAAGTGATCAATTTATTGTTGTAAAACATATTAATATGGAGGCCGTTCCAAAATTGCCGCTGATTAGTTTTGAATTAAAAGCTAGCCCGGAGAATACGCATTTCGGACCTAAGCTAAAACAGGCAGGATTTTGTTTAATCATTTTCGAGGAGTGTTCTAGATTAACAAAGATTGTAATTTTTTGTTTGTTCTGATTTTTTATTATAGTATATATCAGAGGCGTACAGAGAAGATCCCGATAGCTACAGGAATGAATTGCATCAGTTGGAAGGCCTGCGGTCGGCCGCTGTGCGAGCCTCGATCGACTCAGCGGGCGTCAGTTCCCTGGTTCGCTATTTCTGCCAACTCAGAGCCTTGCAAAGCAGATTCCCGATGGCTAAAGGTCAACCTGCCGCCTGCTCTTTCACGTGGTAAGTTTAAATAATTGGATTAATGTAGATCAATAATTCGTTTGTGTTTGGTATTACAAAATAAATGGATTTATTTTTTAAGCCTTTGTCATGAATCATAAATAAATAAATTGTAACAAGCTATGGTCTAAAATAATGTTATTATCACCAAGTTTTCTCTGCAATTCTCTATATGAATAAAGTAAAAGGGACTTGATAACTTTATTAGGTAATATAATTTTGTATAGGACAAAGTAATTTATAAAAAACGTTTGTCATTCCTGTCATTAAAATAAAACTTAAAATACATTTTTATGAGTGACTGAAAGTTAGTTTGCTTATTATAAGTTTTTTTCTGAAAGCAACTGTTACTTTTATGGTAAAGAAAAGTAAATTATGTACCATAGTTATGGATTGTATTAATTACAACAGGAAAGACCTTTATGCCAACATGAGCTGCACTCTTCCTGACATTCGTTTTGAAATGGCCTGCATTTTATACAACATTGGTGCCATACATACTCAACTTGGAGCATCAGAACCTCGCACCTCAGCAGACAGTTTGAAGGCGAGCTGTCAACACTACCAGACTGCTGCATGGGTGTTCCAGCTACTGAGAGAACAGTACCCCCAGCCACCTGGTGCAGATGTTTCTTCAGAGATCTTGAGATTGCTTCAGGAAATATGTTTTGCTCAAGCCCAGGAATGCATTTTGCATAAGAGTATTCAGGATACAAGGAAACCCAGTGTTATTGGTATGCTTTGTGTTTATTTCTCAAATATTTGCCAATATGAGTCTACATGATAGCCTAAAAATGCATGGTACTTAATGGCATGCAAGACAAACCTGATACATGGGTGCAATATATTAGAGTTACAGTCTTTTTTCTGCAAATTAATTTTTTATATTTATTAATTACCTTTGCTCTGCTAGCTATATGACAATAAATATACTTCCACATGATATAGTAATTGATGTAATATTTTTCCTGAAAACATACTTCAATGGAATAAAAAATAGATAATATATAATTCTAAACCCTTCATGTGACAATTCAAATTAAAACTTTAACATTGTATTGCTATTTATTTATTGATACAATTATTTTAGGTGCTGTGGCAACTCAGGTGCTTTATTTCTATAGGAATTCCCTTGCTTATTTGGGACCTTCAAGTGGGACCGACAATATACATGAGATAATTGGTACAAAACTATACAACTATTGGCACCGCTACCTCTCGTTCAAGGCTGCCTACATTGGCTGCATTGTTTGTTTGTACCAAGGTAAAAATATGATGGTTTTTTATAATGACTCATTTACTTCCTAATACAATTCAGTGAAAATAAATGATTCTAGGGCTGTTTATTTATACCAGATACTATAATTTACAGACTATCAAGTACAATGATAAGATAATATTTTGTTACACTATTGTCTAACCTCTCACCATAACTATACAATAATTAATATGTTTATAAAGATTTATCTTTATTACTAAATTGAATGATTGATTCACACCTTATGTATTCAGTAGCCTTCTCTTGCAGCTTCACTGGCTTTGCCCATGTGTTGTGTCAAGTAGTCCATGTGTTCTTCTAGACTAATCTCTTAGACAAATGAAAGAGGAACAGATATCCATCCATCCTTAAAAAATTCACATTTATAATATAAGTAACATAGGATAAAGTAAAAATGCTGTATAAATTTATAAAATTCAAGGTATACATACCGAGGAACAACAAAAGATGGGGGAGCGTGTTGCTTTTTACCAACAGGCAGTAGACAAACTCGGAGAGGCTAGAAAACTGGCTAAATACATTGAACCAGTTCAAGTTACCCAGGAAGCATTAACCTTTACCAATGATGTGGTGGAAGGTAGACGGAAGGCTGCCAAGAATGAGAATGAGTTTATCTATCACGAGGAAGTACCAGACAAGGATTTGTTGACAGATTTGAAACCAGTCTGCTTAGTGAAAACTTTGCCAATTAACTTCAATGATCCAGAGGTAAGGATTACTGTACAGTATAGGCAGTATATTGGTATAATTTCACATGTTATCAATGTGATTATATTATTAGGAAAGATAGATAGATATTAGGAAGGATATATACATGTGATTATATTATTAGGAAAGATTTGCAAAAGTTTTTTACTAATTAATATTT
Source organism: Asbolis capucinus (assembly GCA_018249125.1). NCBI lineage: Eukaryota > Metazoa > Arthropoda > Insecta > Lepidoptera > Hesperiidae > Asbolis > Asbolis capucinus. The sequence goes on from DWJZ01008188.1 coordinate 7,709, forward strand.
GACTACAATCCATTTCATGTTAGGTGGTGATGTAGTCACCTATGCTCGGTGCAAATTCGATATGGAGGTTTTACCATACAAAATTGTCAAGTTTGTATGGAGAATATTCCAGATTGAATTTGGACCGAGTATAGTCAGTTCCTATTCAGAGGAATGATTCAAATGCTTTTACATTGCTGAATACGCATATTACGCATTGATGGCGTCAAGTACATAATTAGGTGCCCTCCGAAGCATGGAAACAATCATGATTGTTTAGTGACTAAAAATCATCACTTCTGCTATTAGCATAGCCACCAGAGTATGAGCATGTGGCAAATGTGCAAAAAACCTTGTAATACTTCCAGATATCTGGCCCTGATATATTTTCCCGGCTGGTTCCAATTGGAGCACATGAGGCCTCATCCATGTACTCTGAGGAGAAGGCCAAGCTACTCCGACACATAGTGAGTCAGGCGGAGGCTAAGAACACTGAGCTGATGGAATTCATGTCTTCACTACAACTTGATCAGTTGGATTTGCTTGATAGTGAACAAACGTAAGCAGTTCTTGTTACTCATGATTTTACACATGACTTTTTTTTGTCATTGATATTGTGTGAATTCACTTTGTAATTCTTTTGTGTAACTTCATGCAATTTTATGGGGAGAATAATGCTTTTAATATGACCATAAAACATTGTTTGTGTGACCTGCCCACACCATCATTACTTTTATATATTTTTAATTGGTATGGGGAAACACACATTACACTTATTTATTTATTAATTTAGTCGTAAATATTAATATTATTATTCACCATAGAAGATTTTAGCCTAATATTTCTAATTCTGACATCTCAAGCCCAGTAGGCGTACTGTTATTGGTCATTACATTATTTGTTGTGTAGAAAAATAGGTGTTTATTTATTGCAAGGTGATTTGCAACAATATTACAAGTGATTCATATTTCTAACAGATAGTGACAAGCAAGATAAGACAATCAGTTGAGACATAAGATATCAGTCATCAACCTTTGTCTTATTTTTTTAAATTAAAATTCAGTTCTATTCAACAATACCTGAATTGAATGTTATGACTGCTTTTCAATACAAGGTTTTGAACAGAGTAATCTGTTTTTATGTAAAGCTACAATACATCATCAAATTGCTTTTAATGTTATATTAATTTATGTCAAAATTACTCATTAAGAAATAAATTCTGATAGGTTACTAATAATAATGTTTTTTTCTTACACATAATGATGATGTGCGTTGTTATTGACAGGCCTGTTGGTCTAGTGGTTAGTGCACCTGATTGCTACGCTGAAGGTCGTGGGTTCAATGCCCACCCAAGATAAAATTTTCTGTGATGAATGCTGGTTCTGTGTGTCTAACATATTCTTATACAGAAGACTTTCTTATTACTAGAGTTTATCACCACATTGTAAAGAAACTGATAATCTTTCAGCATACCGCAAGAGATAGTAGATAGATGCGCGGCAATGAACGCGAAGAGCGAGATCATCCAGACCCTGGGCGATTCCATGAACAGCCTAGCTGAGATTATCAGCGACGTGGAGCACTCTCTCACCGAGATCAAGAACATGATACAGGTAAGTATGAGTATACTTCTTGATATAGAACATAAATTCTTTATCGCACTTTTACTAATTCTAAATATATGAATTGACTTTCTCTCAATCACTCTTATATAAGAGTTGAAGTTATAGTACAGTTGAAGGGTAGGATAACACGAATGCTGAACCTGAATCTGTACACCGGTTTCGAATTGGCTCAAGTAGAAATATAGTTATTCATAAGTATTAAATTAGTTATTTTTGTTTAGTTTGGGAGGGGGTAATCTCTTTACAGTTTGTTCTTTTTTGTATTAACAAAAGATGTCAATGGAGTTGCAAATTATATATATTTCCTTGTATGTAATTTTTATTACAATATCTTACACTAAAACAGGATATTTTCAAAGTAAATTTAATATATTTTTTGGTATCAGTGTTTGTTATCACAAATATGGGAAATTTGACATTTTGTAGTAATTCTCAAAGTTAACTAACTTTTTCTTTATTTCATAGACAGCTAGTTCGCTGAGAGACAATATACTATTATTTCTCTTTATTTATAAACGAAATTAGCCAGAAATTTGATTTAAAACTGTCTGTATAACATGCATTGTTTTGATGACCCCATCTTATTTCATTTGATTTTTTTTGTAGGAGGAAACAATGAAAGAGAAGGAGTATCAGAAGGTTATGGGGCCACGTCCCCCATCAATAGTCCAAACGGAGATATCCCGCGAGTTCCACAAGTACCAGGAGGCCCACGCACGCACCACCGAGAGTAACCAAGTGCTCCACAAGGCCATGACGCTGCACATAGCCAACCTGAGGCTGCTGGCCCAGCCACTCGACCAGCTGCAGAACAAGATACCCAGCATTAATAATATTGGTTGGTTCCTTTGCTTAAGTGACAAACAGGCAAAAAACTTAATTGAGTCGTGTTTTGGCCGATTTATATTGTTTCTTATACTGCTTGCTAACATAGATTTGTGCAATGGCGTACTTTGTCACGGCTTGATTAACCATCTCCCACTTTCTACTCCCCCATTTCCACTCTAGGAGTGGCTAGCGTATTTAGTGAATTGAGGTCGGCACTCTGCTCTCCCTCTAGGCATTTGGCTATTTTCCATGGCTTTAGTAGTAGTGTTGAGAGTGCTTTATTTACCATGTCACATGTCCCCCTTCTTCGTCTTGTTTAGCTAACAGATTGGAGGCAAACAAGCTAACAGAACTCTACTTCCTTCCACCCTCACTGCAGCCATCTGGCTGTAGATGGTTTAGGTCAGTAGGTACTCTACATCCCTCCCCCGCATCACTCCGGCTAACCGGCCGTTGGCCATGATATTGTCTGTGTTCAGGGACATCATTTTCGAAAGCGTTATACCTTCTGTGTTCTCCTCCCCTTGTTTGTAGGTAGAAGTTTTTTTATTTTCAATAAATTTGTGCTTGACCACAATCCCGCCCGATGGTAAGCAGCGATGTGGTCTAGGTAGTAAAGTGGTTTACTAAATGCCTATTCACTCTTGATTTGAAGATATTTACATTGAAATAATTTTAGGTCAGTATGTAATGTACTTTTCCCCTCTCTATCGTTAGTCCAATATGGCCATTACAATTCGGTCGATATTATCCAGAGGGCCTGGACCGGGACACGATGAAGGAGATGCGTCGCGTGGTGGGCAAGGCGCGCGAGATGCAGACGCAGCGCGACTCGCTGGTGCAGCAGCTGCGCGCCGCGCTCGCCGCCGATGATGTCACCGCGCAGCTGCTCGCGCGCTCCACCGAGCCTGCTGACGAGATCTTCAGCCAGGAGATTGAGAAGCACACGCCTAGAGTAAGTTGAAAAAGTTTATTATTCGATGGTTAGTGAATCTGACTGTTACACCAAAGGTCGTGGGTTCGATTCCCACCCAGGTCAAATTTTTCTGTGATGAACAAGAAGTTGTTCTGTGTGTCTGGGTGTAAATATTTATATGTTTATTACTTGTCTGATCACTATAGTATGAGCTAACGCTTAGTTTTGGTTCAGATGACCGTTTGTGAATTTTCCAAAGATATTTATTTGTTTACTAGCTGTAACCGCAGCTTCGCTTACACACATGTATTGTTTTTTATTACCAGTGGATCAAAAATCCCATACAAACTTTCATCCGGTATCCCAAAGGAACTCTGGTATAATTAGAGAAGAATTTTTCAAGATTTAAAGACTTTCCAAAAATAAATACTACATATTGATGGGCATTTTAGTAAAAAAAATCACCCCCCTTTTCTAT
>DWJZ01008189.1:0-11532 GCA_018249125.1 Asbolis capucinus
ATCAACGATGGAAAATAAAAAAGGCGTATGTTTTTAGAGTAACTCATTACATTTTCGCTTTTATTGTTTTCCGTTCAAGGGAGAAAGTCTTATGAGCTATTCTAAAGAGATACACCCTTTTTGTTGTCAGTCATCCAAATCTGTATCTATATATGTATATTATTAATTAATAAATATGTCAGGACTTACACACGGCCATCTGACACTAAACTAAGCGTTAGCTTGTACAGCGGTGATCAGACTGCTGATAAACATACATATACATATATTTTTAAATATGTACATACTTGTGTAGCAGTCAGGTTCACTCACAACTAGACCATCCGGCCTGTCAAACAAACAGAGTTACTTTCGCATTTACGAGTATAATATTGCATAATATTAGTAAGAAGAAAATAAATATTGAAATAACAAAACAAATGTATTGTACTGATATAGCTGTAATTCTGTACTTAGCAAAACCGAGAGGCTGCAGTGTATATAGGTCAGATTCGGAAGTGCCTCTTCTAAATACGGATTCAGCAGTCAGTGAAAATGTTGAAATTTCGTTATTTTTAAAACTAGCTGAAGTAAACTTTGTTTTTCCATATAAATGATATTTTTGTTTGATCCCGCAGGAATTTCGTTCGGATATTCGTGCGGGAAGTTCGATCCATTGTTCGGAATTAAAACATCCTAATCCCCGTTGTACATATGATTGCGCCTAATTTTATCTAAAGCAGTCTAGTGGTTTCAGAGATGCCGTAAATTTAACCTACTATCCCGCGGGAATTATGCCGTTTTTCGGGATAACATACATATATGCTATAATCTTCCTCGGTAAGTGGATTATCTAACATAAAAATTATCGAATTCGAACCAGTCGTTTCGGGGATTAGGTATTCAAACAAACACTTCAACTTTATAATATTAGTTTAGACCAAGGATGCTCGACCCCAGGCCCGCGGGCCATAACGTGGTCCGCGAACGGATTTTAAATGACCCGTGTAAGTATGTTTTAGGAACTATTTTAATTACGCAATTCTTGAGAGTAATTAACTAGGAATTAATAGTGGCCCGCAATAAATTCATCATCCGTCAGTTTGGCCCGACTGACAAAAAGGTTAAGCATCCTTGGTATAGACTAGTAACTGCTCTCGCTTCGACCGCTTTTTCCGAACAAATTCGGAATTTGAGGAAAACTATTTTGTAGCATATGTCACTCTTAAGATTGTACATATTGAAGAAAGATTATCAGGATCAGTTCAGTAATTTTAATAGTTTATTCGAATTTGAATAAATAATATGGAAAACAAATATTTATCTGTGACATGAATATCAGAGCCGAACAGAAATCAAGCCCGGACATCGGTTTTATAAGCAAAGATATAATATTCTATTCTAGTAGTATTCTATTATTACAATTTTCCACCTCAGAAACCTTAAATATATAAAGCTTCGGTAACAACATCACCCTTTTTAGGGGTGGAATTTAAGGGTTCTATCAAAGAATTCAACCCTAATGGGAGATGTCAGCGTATCTCCAGTATCAACATGAAGAACTTTCTTTGACACATCTTTTGAATGTCACCTCTCCGCGGCTGCTTACGCGTTCACATTAAACTACAAAAAACTTTGATGTTTATTTTATTATTATTAACTGTCTTGATGGTGACCTATGAAGTGAGAGGTCCTAGGTTCGATTCTCTTTCGATGTAGACATGTCATTCGATGGTTTATTGAAGCTGCATAGAATACCAACCATTTCTATAGTAGACCAGGGTGTCAAGGCGACAGAATAAGGTAAGGCGATAGAGATACTAAGTATTGCTTCACGTATTAATCTATATATTAATCACATATTAACATATATATTGATTAATATGTATATAAAATGCTTAGTGCTGAATGTCTGATTGGAAGATCAACGCACAGACAACCGCAGATCATAAATACCTGAAACATAGAGGGTGTGTTCTTTGTATGTCGTAGGCATCCGATAAGAAAGGATTTTCCTAAATTCTACCCCTAAAGGAGTGAGTAAAGGGGGGCAACGTTTGTATGGGATTACGTGATTCCTGGCTCCAAAGTGCTTCGAATTTTCCATAAATATTTTTTAACAGAATTGATGATAGAAATGTTTTATATAGTATTATTGAAACTCATCGCCTAAAGGAGTTAAAAAGACGTAGAAAATAACAGTAGTCATGTAATAATAGAATTATTTATCTCTCCACAATAATACGGTTGTGGATTCAACTGTTAACGAATTTCGATACAAGCTCTGACAGCGTGACTACGTGGCTCTGTGGGAAATGGTTGGACTATCGAAGCGAAGGTTCGTGGTTCGATCCCCAAGTTTTACGTTGTTAATAGAAACAAATTTTCTAGATTAGTCTGGTCGAAATAGAAATGAAAATAAATAACATCAAAACATCAAACATCAAACATCAAAATTAAAATTACAAAGTTAGAAGAACATTTTCGAGAGGCTGGATTCTGTACTAGGTATGTATCTGTATGACAGTTCACCAGACCTTCATCCTGGAACCGTGAACAGGTTAAATCAATAATTTCATTGCTAGCGAAGTTAAGAAAGAAGTTTTCGTGTCATCACTGTTTTTTTGTATGTAAATGTAATGTGTGTGCGCGTTTGCAAGTGATTGTGTATGTTTATGTATGTAGAGATGACACGAGTGAGCGCGAGTGTATGTTTATGTGAGTATAGATATGACACGAGTGAGTGCGAGTGTATGTTTATGTGTGTGTATGTTTATATGTGTGTAATATATACGTGTGAGTGCAATGCAACATATACTTAAAATTGGCATGTCTATGTGTCCATTAAACATTTCTTTAGAATAATTAGAAAATTATTACATAAAGGTTTGTAACTCTGCTTTAGTTCCCGTTAATTTTAAGTGTAAGTACTCTGTAGAGGGCCAACGAGTTGAAATCAACTGTAGATACTCAACACTGCATTAAATTACTCAACAGCAATTCATTAACGATGAAATGCGAAGTGAAGTACTCTTACAGTAAATATCCTGAGAATTGCAACATTATGAATTTACGAGACCCTATAGCCCGGCGGTTTGTGTCGGTTGGAAGTGATCGGACAAGTTAAGCAATAGCGAGTGTCGGTCAACAGTCAACTAGAGTTCGGTCAGCGACTTTTCTCCACACACCGCCTCAATTGAAAAGTGCTCCGTTGTTTTATTACGTTCGCAACTCAGCTGCAGTCCACTTACTCTGATGTACAGGACAGACAAAACTATCGATATGACAGCACCTAAAAGAAGATATCACAGTGGTTAGGAAGGATCAGCTTTGCGTCCTCTTTCATCATGCGTACCGCTAAGGACTGGAATAAGTTGCCAGCGTCAGTTTTTCCCGTTTGATTACAATGTAAGTCAAGTCAAAAGTGAATAGGTTGTTACTGAATTAGTGCGCTTCACAATCTAAGACCACATGTCGTTTACCGTCAGTTGGAATAATGGCCAAGCACAAATTTATAGAAAATAAAAAACAAAACAAGGTTTATTAAAAATATTTAAAAACACAAGTTTTAATTATAGATCTATAATACAAAGAAACAAACAAAATTTCATAACTGTATTGTTAACCGAAGAGTTCTCTTATCTGGAGCCAATCCTGAACGTAGTATCAGGTCATACTTGTCATAAAAATGCATTATCATCAGGGTGAAAACTTTATGCAAAATTTCAGCTTTGTAGTGCAAGAGGAAGTGGGCCTCATTAAGCTTGCAAAATTTGACCCGTAACAAACAAATATATTACCATACCAATATACAAACAGACACTGCAAGTTAAATAAAAGCTTGTAAAAAATCAGCGCTAGCGGAACATCTTCTTGAATGGGGACCACTAGATTGAACTTCACAAACTTCAAGTAATATCAACCTATCGCCACTGTATCCCACAGATAGTAAGGAATAGTAATAAATATCAAAAATCATTACGGACTTTCATGACGTCAACCCATGGATGGCTCTCTACTGAGCACGGGTTTATCCTCATGCTGAGGACTCCTAGAGGATATATCACGCTGCTGCAATGCGGATAAGTGGAGGGGTGAGTGGGCTACCCCAGTGTCGATGTTTATATGCTGCCGGAAAGCCTCCGACGTGGCCTAACGATTGCTATCTAAAGATAATTAGGACCAATGGCTTTACGTGCCATCTGAAGCACGGAGATGCTCATGAAAATTTTGCCACTAGCGGTCACCTATCCTACCGCGCCTGTTTGTTTAACTTTCTCGATCGGCTACAATCGAAACATACCACCGGGCTATGAAAGGTATTTCATATGGTAAGCATATCTGGATTATTGTTGGTAAAACCTGCGTCCCGCGGGAGGAGTTAAAAACCTTTATTTTCACACATACATAATTGCTTTGTTTCGATATTGTATAGAAAAACAAAAATAAAGCAGATTAGTCTGGTATAAATACAAAACTTATGACATATTTGTACGATTGCTCTATGTTATTTGTGCTCAGTAAATAATACATTGAAGCGATATGTACTTGTCAGCTCAGCTCAGCTCAGATTGCCAGTGACTTCGCCAGCGTCATATATTGATAAAACACAGACTTTATGTCAGACTGTAATCTACATATGTGTTCCAAGTTTCGTCTTAATCCATTCAACAGCTAGCACGTGAAGGAAACGCAAACATCCAAACATACGAGTATGTATAAACGAGCACATTAGCCCAGGGGAACTTCCAGTCAGGATAAAATCTATCCTATGTTCATTTCCAGAATGTGGTCTGTCTAAAGACAAATAACGAAATATCCAAATACCTTCATAATTTTTCACATTTATAATATTAATAGTAGGATACACATGAGTAAATATTATAGGTGTATTTTCAAAAGCTTAAGGAGAAAATATGGCCAACTATAATGTCAGTGATGTCCAGTTCCTTACTTCATTTATTCTTTACTGTTGCTTTTAATTTTCTCTTTTTATATTGACTAGGATTTTAGTGAAGTCTCGATATTATGGCAACATCATTATTATTCACTTTTCTTTAATTTCTTTCTATAGTTAAGATCGTCTTGAGGTTATTGGAGGCTCGCTTCAGTAGAATGCGAAGTGCACTCGTCTCGCAATCGCTGACCATCATTGATTTCTCTGTTAATTAACATCGTGCTGCGAAAGGATGTCTCTGAGTGGAGGATGAAGATTTATTTGAATTATTAGTCGACTTTAAAAAATGAGGCTATCGATACGACATATAAAACTGTGACGAGGTCAATTCTGTACATTAAGTATTTTTTGAAAATTTTGACGTTGGGAGGCTTTGTTAGCGATATAGAATCCAAAACTTTTTTTAGGTTTTATTGTCTGTCTGTCTGTCTGTTCAAGATTCACGCAAATACCACTTGACAAATGTAGGTGAAACTTGGCATAATCGAAGTTTAAAACCCGAAAATATTTATAGAATAGGTTTTATCCCAGGAAATGGTTTTGTTCCCGTAGGATAAGTTAAAATTTAAAATAAGTGTGTGAAAATTTTTCACATTAAGATAATCTAAGTAGTAGAATCTTATATATAAATATGAAGCATATACCAACCGCCTCTATATACATATAAAGGCAATAGTGGAAAATCATATTTTTTCATCACAGATTCTCGAAGTTTCGATTTCATATATTCTGTACATGCTGCAACTGAAGCTTGTAAAACTTAGCATAGCTACTACGATATTTATGAACTATATTTAATCATATCAGTACATGTCCTTAAAAGTAAAAAGAAGTGTTTAACATACAAAAGTGGAAACGGTAAAATTGTTGCATTGGTACTTACGAGATAATTATGATAAAGGCATGTCCTCGAATTTATTTGTCGCAAATTTTTGGTACGACGTATCGGACTATGACCATTCTAATCGACTCCATTAACGACCTCCGGAACAGTACCGTTGTTGTCATAATTAGTGCACAAGGTTTTTAAGATGTGGTCTAATATGTGTCATAACCTGGATTATTGTTGCGTGTTGCACGAATAGGGGCAATGCTTAAATTTTTTAATGTGTGAGAAAATCGAAATAATAAAAAAATATACTCTTATTTCAAAGTCAAAATTGCGAATAGAAAATAATTAAAACAAATTTATTCAAACTAAAAATGCCGAGAGAACTTTAAGTTATTTTAAGACAGTTTTTGAAAATAAACCTAAGATTGTTCATTATTTTAAACATCTTTACTATTTTATATCACCAGGAATAACTATACTGACTTTAAAACAATCACTATTGTAATATAGCTGTACTTCACGAACTAAGTTATAGTCATCTGAAACTCTAAAAAATCTCTAGAAAAAAATCCTTCCCTACTAATATTACAAAGGCGAATGTTTGTGAGGATGGATGGATAGATGTTTCTTAATCTTCATACAAAAACTACAGAACCGATCTGAATAAAATTTGGCACAGGGATAGATTGTATTCTGCAATAACAAATAGTCTACCTTTTATCCACATAACACTAGGACAAAGCCGCGAGCGGATCCTTTTAACTTCTACAAAACAGAACTACACATTAAACCTACAAAAATACGATTCACTGTATTCAAAATAAAAAAAAACAACGTTTAAAAGCTTACAGAATCAATAACCGCTTACGAACAGACAGCGCGGTAACAAGGTCGTGGAGCACGCAAATTGCACGTTGAACTTTCCGCGGCGCCGCGGCGTGGGAATAGAATACGTCAGCAGTCGGCAGAAAGGCTATTAATTATGAGAAAGGAAATTGAAACCCAGCGGAAATGGAAAAGTAATAAAATGCAACAGCGATTGCGAGATGAGTAGCACTGCAACTCTCAATAAACGTCGCTTCGACGAATAACTTTATTGTCCTGCTAATTTGAAAATACCCCTACAGTTTGTAGCTGGCTAGTTTTGATTGTAGTTACAGACAGGGCTGCTTGCCTAGTTGTAATATTCAGCTTAGGAATATTGCTATCAATCCGCGTTAGAACTGCGTGGTGGTATATGCTCTAGGCCTCCTCAGTATGAGGAAAGACCCTTGCTCAGTATTGGGTCACGGTTGGATTGAAGCCAAGGAATTATAAAGGTACGGATAGTAATATTATACTGCTAGCAGACATGAAAACATTCCATGCAATATGGAAGGGACATCCGGCATAAATACAAGAAAATAATATATATTAGTCTTTTTCACATTGTTTATCGACGAAGGGAAACTATATAATATGAGTGGTGTAAGTGCGTAATTCTTAAGATTTACTCTAAACTATTACGCATTTCCTGTTTTTTGTTGATATGTACATGCCTTAGGGTACAAAGGTCGGAAAACCTTTCAACATTCCAACATAAACTTTGTTAAGGGCACTAGTTACGGCTCATTTGGGCCGTATAAATATATTTTTTTGTTAATTTGAAAGCATCATACCAATCAAAGCGAAAAATTCTGGATAAGACTGCATTCATAATTCATTTTCGATAAATTGGTTTTTACGACCTTTCTGCTCCAAGGTGTCGATATGTATAGACATATAAATGATAGACAGGTCGGTTGGTCTCGTGGCTAGAGAACCTGACTGCTACACCGAAGGTTGTGGGTTCGATTCCCACACAGGACAATTTTTTCTGTGATGAGCAGGAATGTTTCTTCTGTGTGTAAATATCTATATATGTAAGTATGTATTTAAAAGTATAGTAGTATGTATTTAATAGTATGTTTATCAGATGTTTGATCACTATAGTACAAGCTAACGCTTAGTTTGGAGTCAAATGACCGTGTGTGAGTTGTCCAACAATATTTGTTTATTTTATTTTTATTTATATTAAGGTAAATCTATTGTATGTTGCGTTTCATAAATTAAAGTATACACAGGAAGTATAAATTTGCTGCACACAGAACAGAATGCTCACAGGATAGCTGCGGAAATTCATTGTCCAATGTGCCGGGAGTCGTTATCATAATCTCTTTTTTTTAATTCGTCATCTTTTGTTTTTAAGTAACAAAACCAATCCTTTTATTTAAGTATCAAGACTTTTCATTTTTAGTAAAACATAAGAACGACACAAAATTTTACGGTTTATTTGAAGATATATTGGTCGTAAATATACTGACGTCATTTTATGACACATCTCGTCACGAAATACATGGAGGACTTTATATATTTTTTACGACATATCATACATCCGACATTATTTGGAATATTCGTGTGAAAAATGTGATTTCCGAAATGAAATCCGGCATAAACTTGTAAATATGTTTTCACGAGCATTACGTAAATTTATCCACAACCGTAAACGGAATAATAAAAAAATTAATAAATGTATTTTCTAATGCACCACAATTAACAAAATAAATCAGTTTTTTTTTATTCCAACCATTCTTGGTCACATCAAGACTCGTCTTCGTTCATAATAAACAAATCGTGAGGACCCGTTTGCATTTGTCTAGCATCCGCGTCGATATTACTTTAAAAACATAGTATCGGTTTGTTGTAAAGGGGTTTAAAAACAAATTTGAGTCATAGAACTCAGAAGTGATATAAGAAAATAGGTGTTTTAAGTATTCAATAAGCCGAGACGTTACAGAACCATTGAGTTTTACGAGTTTGGCAGCCAATGTGTAAGCAATATCCCTTATTTAAACTGTCTGTGAGTGAGATCATGCGGTTTAATAGAATTGTCGCTTCTTTCTACGGGGAAATGGTTTTATTTCTTTTTCAGCCGACTGCGTCAGAAGGGTTGTTTCTGGAGCGTGTCCATTTATGATTCTTTGGCACGCGCTATAGCTCAAACGACTCCACTGATTTTTAAATTCATGTCGTTGAATTCATCAAAATCGTGGTAGTTACATAGTCTATATAGATTTACAAAACGAGGAAAAAGAGGGGGATAGATTTGTTTTTTTTACCTTAGAAATAGAGTTTTTTACCTTAGAAATGTAACGGTTATATTACTGTTTTAACACAAATTGTCAAAAAGTGTATCAAATATTTAGTGGTTAGTTGTCGCGGTCTCGTGTTTTTCGAAGCACGGAAGCTCTTTTTGCCAATAGCACGATGGTCACAAGCCGTCAAGTTACGCACGCTTGTATACAAATGTATAACAATGAGAAATGTGACATATTTTTATACTGATATATTAACCTAAATATTCACGCTAACGTGAATGCTACAAATCAGATAAATTAATTTTAATTTTCATTAAATTAAATGAATACCTGAATAATAAGTGTTGAAATTATTATTACAAAATATTACATTTTCGTTTTACTCAATAAGTAAATTTTACAAAATAGTCTACCGGGTGAACTTATTATAAAATAATGATGCTGAAAACAAGAAGCGTGCAAATAAAAATTATATTCCATTGGTTTCGGAGTTGCCATAATAATTTTAACCTGTTATATTGTAGGAACTAAGCCATTTTCTGGGAACAAACAAACTACGACTATGCCAAGTTTCATTTAAATCGGTCCAATGGTTTTTGCGTAAAACTCGAGCAAACAGACAGAGAGATACACCGACAATAAATCCAAAAAAATTTTGGTCTGTATATCGATAACGAAACCTCTCTGCATTAAAATGTTCAAAAATTATTTGTAAATGTAAATTATGTACAGAATTGTCCCTGTTTATAATTAGTATAGATTCGCAAGTCTAACCGTGTTAAAACTGCTAGTATTCGTATGAACCTTATATAGCTCGTCTCGAAGCCACGTAACATATGTATAGTACCATTGACTGGAAGCGAAGCGGCAATAGCTCGTAATGGAATCTGAAGCGAACCACATACTCTCCCAGGCTATTTCCTCTGGACATACCTGGACCGAGGATACAAAGGAAATCGATTTTCAAATAAAACACCTAAGTTTAATACTAGTGAGTTAGAGTTGGGGTTTTAGTGAAGTTGTGTGTTGTTTCAGGATGCTATTGGCTTGGAATTTGGATGGATGGATACAAGCCTAATCCAACAAAAATTTTTTTGCTTTGTATGTAATACTAGGGTCCACACGCGGCTTTGCCCGCATCTTTATAAAAATAATGTATTCGCCAAATTTCATCACGATTAGATCAGTAGGTTTCACGTGAAGGAATTAACAAATATCCATCCATCCAACTTCACAAAGTTTCACATTTATAATATTAGTAGGACTAGCTTTCGCCCGCGGCTATGACCGCGTGGTTGACTTCAAGCTATATTATGCGTTTCTTCAGATTTTAATCTATCACTGTGCCAAATTCATATCATATCTGTTCAGCAGTTTTTGCGTAAAAGAGTAACAAACATACACCCATGTATCCATTCTTGTTTTTAGTAGTTGTGACCAAATCTGTACTTAGAAACGATTTAAGTAGCCATTAAAGACCCAAAATTCGGTCTGTCCAACAAAATTAATAGGCATTAAATCAAATTATACTTTTAGCAAGTTTCTTATGCCAGCCAAATTCTTATTACGAGAATTGCAGAGTAATGAAATACTCGTGAAGTTTTCGAACACAGTAATGGCGTATTACCTGTTAATGGGACGACATTTTTAACAGCACGAACATATTATCAATAATGGTAACAACTTGGCTGGGAATGGGAATTCACAAGTTCTTAATGAGGCCAAGAATATTCGTGCGCGGCGACTGGCGGAACTTAAAGTGATGTGTAAACTTTCATTCGACGTCATTAAAAGTTACGACGGAAGATTTGTGCCAATACTAATTAGCCAGACACTTGTGAAACATTTTTAACTGCTCAATTTTAATGTTGCCAGGTCCTTGAATTCGCTGTGATTTACACGCGCGTCGCACGCTCGAACGCTGTGTCTAGAAGCAGCGTACTCAATTGACGCGCGGGTATTTCAGGGTGATACGAGAATCGAGATATTACTCGTTTTGAATGCGCGTTCAACTAGAAGAGAAATAAATAGTTATTGTGACACAACTTTTACAGTTATGTAGCAAATGTGGTAACAATATGGTTTTGCGGACTTTTCCTACAAATATTATAAATGCGAAAGTTTGTTTGTTAGTCACTCCTTCACGCAAAAACTGTCGATCGATTTTCATGAAATATGCCACACACATAGAGGATAACTTGGATTAACATATAGTATAGTTTTTATCCCGGAAATCCCGCAGGATCGGAATTTACGCGGGAAAAACTTCTACTCTGGTATAATTAGGGATACAAAGTTTACTAAATGATAAGAGTTTCTCGAGATTTAAAGTCATTCCCAAAATCAATACTACATACATATGTATGTATACTGAGAGGCATTTTTAGTACAAAATTTCATCCCCCTTTTCTATCCTTTATAGGATGAAATTAAAGAAATGCTGAATTTATATTGAAGCTATTATATTAAGGACATGTAAAATTCAAATTCAAGGTAAACATACACGTATCACCCAGGAGCTAGTATTGAAAATTTCAAAATATTCACATTATTTTGCCTTTTTTTTCTTTTCATAACAAAAAAAAAACTGAGAAACACATATTTCATTAATTTAACTAATGTCTTATTTTTTTGCTTGTTGCAAATTT
>DWJZ01008190.1:0-11531 GCA_018249125.1 Asbolis capucinus
ATGAAAAATTACTATTTTTTAAATTTTTAAAGATTATTTATCCACATGCATTCTTTATATGTGAAATTATTCAATTAATAAACGTAATTTACCCTAAAATTATGTTATTAAGGTATGTGCGTGTGTGAGGAACAAAATATATGAAGTTAATTAGTTAACATGTTTCATTACGAAAATATTTACTTTTACTCATGCTATTATACGATGGCTTTTATAATACATAAAAACAAAAGCACCTTCCTCATTACATACTTTTCCCAGAAACATATTTTTAATTCAAAGCAAAATAACAACAAAGTTTGAAAATAAACTTTTTAGTCTGCTAAAAGCGATGTAATTCCGCTTAACAAAAGGAAAAGATGAAGGGCAAAGTGTGTCCGCCGTAATCAATAAGTTTGACGAAAAAAATGCCTACCTACATACAACACGACACTTCATATAAAAAACAGCTCACTTTTTTAACAACATCCAACTTTAATTGCTGTAATAATCACATTCTCACGTCATATTCCTCAAAATAAGTATGTCATTTAACACTTTATACTTTAAACTGTTGATTTAGTTAATAAAAGACACAAGTAACTACTTTAATGAGCTCAAAAACGCGTTTTCAAGAAATACAAATTCACATTTTTTTCTCGCGTGACCGACTGGCCGCCGTCATTTTTAATATTGCGTGATGTTGCCACAAGCACAATTTTTGTTTACACATATGTTTTGTTTAATCTGATGAAGTCAAAGTCTGAAGTTTTTTGAATAAAGCAAACTTCTCCTCAAATGAGTGTTTGATATTTCAAAAACCTATTTAGGAGTCCTGATTAACGAAAATATTCTACTACTACTATTCTATATATAAAGTGCACTAGCACTTAGAATTCGTTTTCTTCCGTTCTTTTCGTCTTTAGTTATGAGAGAAGGAATATATTGTATACACCTGTACGCATAATCTTCCGTAGTAAATCGTATCGTATCGTATCGTACTTAATTGCGTCAACTCTTATTCGTTTGTGTAGTGTAACTAATATAGAAAGAAATAAAATTACGTCAAATCGTGTAGTTCAGCTCTAATAAGATAATATTTCCACTCTAATCATGCATTTGCATTCATGATCTTAGCACTAATAGATGTTAGGTATATATAAGTGTTGAGATTTGCAATGTGTACAGCTTCATTAATAAATAGAAGTTTAATTGAAATTGTTTCGTATTATTTTTGAAGTGACATTTTTACTTCTTTAAAGGGTAAGAATTTATATGATGGCAATAACTTTGCAAAATGTCAATTGCAACAGATAACGTTCCTTTTCACGGTTCTTTCCATGTAATATAGTTAATACTAAAAATATAATTATAAATTTATTTATCAGAATTATATGTTCGTAAAAATACTTCACCGATCAATATTACTATATTAAAAACAATGAAAAATTATATATTACGATTATATTCGAGACAGGTATCACCGAGGTAGTTAACAGCACATTGATAGCATAGCGGTTAAAACAATCTCTTGAACTGGAAGCCATAGGTTCGAATCCTTCACGTACATATTATTTTCATAGTTTTATCCATTTTAGAAGTTGCTTGCTTCGGTGAATGCAATTATCGTTAGGAAAGCTGATATTCTGCCTCGAGAGTTTCTCATGAAGTTCTCCAAGGTTTGTGAAGTCTTCACACTTGGTCAGGGTGAACTATTCCACACATTTTAATGTAACAATCCAATAATTTAGTTGAAATTGTATCAGAAATCATTTTCGGACTTATTTCCAAGCTTATCGAACCTCAATAAAGCAAAAAAACGATCTGCTAATTTGCCGCCCCTAAAATCTGCACTCTTAGGCTTACTCACTCTGCTAGTAAAAAATGGTAGAGGCGAGATTTTTCGATGAATTATTTCCACTACAATTTTTTTTAACTTCATTAATTTATCTGGGTACATAAGAATCCGGTGAACATCAAGCGCTATCAAACCCAGATAAATAATAAATAAATAAATTTCTAGAAGAAAATACTCGTTGAAAAACTCTCTTCGACAGGGGTTCACAAGCCGCGGTCCGCGGGCAGAACACGGTGCTTTGAGCATTTTAAAATTAGATTTTATATGCTTAGAAGGTCAAACACTGTTTCAAAACATAAAATAATACAAAGAATTGTAATATAAAAATTTTACAAATATATAAAAACTTTACATAGTTACTCCAAAATGTTAGGTACATTTAATTAAGAATATACAATCCTAATCTATGTGCGGCCCCCTAGCAAAAATGAAATTTAATTTTGACTCTTAAATTCAAAAGGTTGCACACCCCTGCTCTACGAGATTTGTTTCATAGCACATCCTGGCGTAGATTTATTTAAATCGTTCCAGAAGTTTTGGAGCCTATTCGACGCAAAAAAAATCCTCTTTATGAAGTCAATGTAGTTAATAGTTATTTTTTTAATATTTTGTTTTTAAAACCCAACCAAATACAAAATAGTGAAAGTCATGGCGTAGCTTGCAGTATTGTTTACATTAAAGATTACAATGTTACAAATTAATACAATATTTGTACGGATACACGTGGAAAATAAATAATATTACATAGTAATTAATATTTCTAAACACAATAAGTACTTAAAATATTAGTAGGTAAGAAAAATTAAAAAAAAAATTCTTCTGTTATCGTTCGATACTTTCAACTTCAAAAAACTTTTACAGTGGAAAAATAGACGCCATATTTTAGCCAGTCCTGGCGGTAATAACGTGATTTTAACGTCTCGCGAAGGTCCTGAGTTCGAATCCTACGCACATCTCTAATAAGCAAAGTTATGTGTGTGTCAGAAGTTGGTTAATACTTGCTACGGTGAAGGAAAATATTGTGAGGAAAACTGCACTCCTGAGAGTTCCCATAAAGTTCTGTGCAAAGTTTTGTCTGTTCGGTGTGTGAAGTACAATAAATACTTGGCCAGCGTTGTGGACTATGGCCTGCAGCCGTCAAATTATGAGAGCCTAGCAGTGCGACAGTTATGGGTTATGATGATGGAATTCTAAAATTATGTAATATATATATATATATATATACATATATATATATAAAGGAATTGCTGTTCCAGAGTCTCGCTAAAACTCGAGAACGACTTGACCGATTTGACTAATTTTGGTCTTGAAGTAAAACATGATAAAATTGCTAGGAATTTAATAAAAACAATTTTTTCCCCTTAGAAATAGGGATGGTCGATTATCATCGATGTTGGACGATAAAACATCGATGTTTTAAAATTGTTGACTTGAAAACGTTTAGCTATTTTATTTATTGATCATTATGGTATATATGCTCATATCATTATGCTGAAAGCTGCTAAAAGGTGTAACTTGTAAAACACTAAGTAACATGTTATATCCTATTGTTTGACACTGTAAGCTTTCCGAATAAAATAAAATAAATAAAATAAAATATTTCTGTATATATGAGGCAGTACGAAGTCTGCCGGGTCAGCTAGTTATCAATAAAAACAAAATGTTGTTATCTTATATGATGTCATTAGGTAGTTAGATGCAAGGCCACGACAAGACACAATTGTGAAATATTATTTTATCTACGATATTTCATTATACAACGTGATTAAATGCACTCAGAGTCGTTAATATGTACTTAAATCCCATCTTAGTACAGAATTTATAAAGAAACTATTGTCCACCCGCGGTTTCGCACGCTTGGTATGTGGATAGGAATTAATCTATGTGATGTTATTAATTTTTTTTTTACCATAAATAAGTTAGCGTCTGATTACGATCCCACCTGATGGTAAGTGGCGATGAAGTCTTTCAGATTATAATCTATCTCTGTGCCAAATTTCACCCACACCGAAACGACACTTTAAAATATATACCACGCTGCCCCAGTGTAGATTGACGGAGAAATATATATCTATACTAATAAATAAATATCTTTCGACAATTCACACACGGCCAACTGATCCCAAACTAAGCATTAGCTTGTACTATATACTAACTAAAAACTATACTAAATATTTTTAAATATATACTTTTATAAATATTATACACAGAACAAACATTCCTGCTCATCACAGAAAAGTTTGGAATCGAACCCACGACCTTTGGTGTAGCAGTTGGGTTCACTAACCACTAGACCAACCGGCCAGTCTGCAATAAAGAAACGGCATTACGGCTCTGTTAACGATATAGAGACGAAATATATATATTTTTATTTATTTTCTGTCTGTTCGCGCTTCACGCGAAAATCACTGGACAGATTTAGACAAAACTTGGCATAATAATAGTTTAAAACCTGAAAATGGTTGTAGGATAGGTTTTATTCTAGTAAATGGTTTTGTACCCATAGGAGAACACAATAAGTACTTTTTCTGGTAACTGGTTCTTCCGAAGAGAAGTAGAGCCAGTTTCTACTACATAATAATACGATTAAAAATTTTAATACCATGACACAACACAAATCAAAAGTCTGAGTCAATAGGTATTTGCTTCCATACTTTCAATTGTCAAGTAGTTCACAACAGATAATACATTATTAACTTGTGGAGCGAAAATGAAATAAACAAAGGCTTTGTATTCTCCGCTCATGACATTCACAGCTCAATTTCTTTGTAATATGTACTATAATTGTGTGCAACTGCAACAACATGAATAATTTTTATTCTATAGCATAAATATTAAAAGGATTATATCGACTATTAAAATACTATAAAATTAGACGCACACTCTGTGGGATAAAGTTCATTTTCTATTGTGTTGTTCTGGAAAAATAACGTTTTCTCACATCATTGATTCAGTACGCGATTGGTAGTTTTTAGTAGCGCGGAAAAGCGCGGCGCGATCGCTTGTGCTGCGTTCCGTTTTGAAACTCTGTTTTAATGTTTCCTTTTAAAGTTTAAATATTATAATTTTTTCAAAATAATTTAAACATAGTTGCGGGGAATTTAATTTAAATTTTAATCGTGTTACAAAAATTGTTTGTGGAATTCTTACGACGAAGCCATGGCAGAAGGGATAATTTCAGGTGATTAAAAAGGATGAATCAACTTTTTTAAAACTACATGTATCCTGTGTATTAAAGTTTCGTTGCCAGCTACAACTGTCAGAATTTTTACAATTGTTTTATTTTGTACAAATTTACATTAATTTCGTTGTCATGTTTGTGATCATTCAATGCTACATTTCGTTTATTTCTAAAGCTATTAAATATATTTTAATTTCCATTCGAATATTTTGAAATCGTCTTGAAATAAGGATGAAAAAAACCCATTTAAAATGTAAAATTCGCATTCCATACAGCGACAAAACCTAGTAAGACATATGCATGCAGTAATGTCAATATTACATCAAAATCAGTTAACATCTGTGCACAAAATGAAGCAACGTTTCTTACGAGTGTTTACAAACACCACAGCCTTTGATACCTATGTATAACCGGTTGAAGGCATGCGCAAGTGAGGGAACGTGAATACTCCCATACTTATTAGGGCTTTATCTACATACATTATCTCTGAATGACAGTTCATGTAGGTTACTGCTGTATGTGGTTTGTAAATACTTTGATATATAGTCTGTTATTCTCATCTGTACCTTGTAAATATGTTTTTTTATTAATATAAGTATTATTTTAACTGTGTCAAATTTCACTCATCCGTACGCGAAAAAGGGATATTATTATTTGTGTTTCCGTACAAATCTTGTAAACAATTTTTGTGTCAAAGTAATATTTAATTTATTTTTACTGTATTTTTCGTTTATTTTATACTCGCGTATTGTGACATTTAAAAGTTGTTATAGCCCAAGATATTAGTGTATTTAACGTGTAATTTGACGGTTTTATAACAAAACGGTGACATTGTCATAAACTGGTTTGTTTACAAGATTTGTACGAATGAGAAAAACGAACTACACAGTCCATTGTTAGTGGTCCTACTAATATTATAAATCCGAGTTTCTAAGGATGGATGTTTCTTTCTCGTTCACGCAAGAACAACTGAACGGATCTGAATGAAACTTGGCACAGATGTTATATTGTAGTCTGGAATAACACAAAGGTATTTTTTTATCAGTAGGTATACCACGCGGCCAAAGCCACGGGCGGGAACTAGTAGTCGATAAGAAGTTCGTGTCATAAAAATATTCTAAAAAGTCTTTATTTATGTTACATTTCATCCAAGCACTCCTTGGATTTTGACGTAAAAATATCGTTTTCTATAATTGATAGTAATCTATCATTTACTGCTTCGATCAAAAATATACAAGATGTTGTCTCCCATAGAAATTTAACACAAAAAACTGTTCGCATTAATATACATTTAGATAATCATTATCACTTGGTCGAACTAAAAAAAAGTGTAAAAAAAAATTCTAGGTTCAACTTAATAACAACCATTGTATTTAGTTAGTTATAAAAATAAAATAAATAATTTATATTACGGCATTGTAGAACGTGTTTGTGTCGGCTGTTTGAGACGAACTAAACAAAACACCAGCCCACATTTCAAGTGAGTTTCATGTCTCTCGACTTTTTTGTCGCTTCTACATCTAGTTGTATTATCGATTCATTCACAGCATCAAAAGGGTTAACCACAAAACCAAATTTGTTTAACAACGAGGTATTGATGCTAAAAACTTCATGCTAAGTGAACTTTATAAAGGGAAGATTCAGGTTCAAGGACGGAGTCAACCGCAACCAGTTGCTTTTTACTTTAGGATGGTATTTTCAAGTTGTACAGAGAAGTGTCTTTTGCTGTTTATTCTCTAAAAAAAAGGCTTTCGGAATCGGTGAATGATTTAAAATATTTGTCATTCTTAAGTGGATTTAAAACTACCGTCATATACTTGTATAATTCTTGTATCCTGGGGTAGACCCTTGTCGTTATAGAAACCCTTATGGTTACTTATTTCCTTAGTACAGAACTACAAAATTTGTACCAATGTTTGATTTAAGTTACCATTAACAACTGTGGGTAATTTTGTTCGAGGTTAATAACGTAATATCTACACAGTTATAGAAGATACGAGGGAAGTATAATAAGTGTAGTCATTTTAAAATCATATGTATTATAATTCATACCGATATTATAAACAAGAAAGATTTGATGAGCAGAATAGGCTCTCGAACTTAGTGGGCCGATTTGGAAAATTCTTTTACCATTAGAATCCTACATTATCCCTGATGAACATAGGCTATTAAATATTTTCAAAAACGTCCGGGGGTCCGTATGAAAACTTCGATAATATTACGTCCGTAAGAAAACTTCGGTAAGGCAACCCAAATGTGTGAAAAAAATACCAAAGAAAATTATAGACCATAGAGCAAAGTGATGTACTAGAATTTTATAGAGGACATCAATATCTACAAATAAGTCCACCACGGCATATATCTAACTATTACAATTATGTCACAATAACTACTTTTTCCTGAAAACTGGTTGTCCAGCAGCGAAGTGAAGGTAGTTTTTAGTACCCAAATAAGCACGTTTTAGAAGCTCTGTAACTCATTCTGGTCAAAATCATGAAAACCCGTTTCTTTACATATTATAAGTTAATGTTTGACTATAATCCCACCTGATGGTGAGTGGCGCGTAGCCATATTCGTAACTGAAGTAAAGCGTACTTAGACGAGATGTTTCGAAAGATTTTAAGTCAAAGGCCTCCGATAAGACTTAACGATTAGCATCTGACGATAATAACCGGGATCATACGTGCCCTCCGAAACACTAATATGCTCAAGAATTTTTTGCGAGGTCACCCATTTACCGCTGGTGCTTGTGGCGTACATGCAAATCAGTAAACGACACAAACCGCTGAGTTATGAACGCTTTTTGTCTTTTACTTTTTGATTAACTTGCCTGCAGCAAATGACAGACCGCTTGGTCTAGTGGTTAGTGAACGTGACTACTACACCGGAGGTCGTGGGTTCGATTCCCACCCAGGTCAAACTTTTCGGTGATGAACAGGAATGTTTGTTCTGTGTGTCTGGATGTGTAATAAAAATATCTATTTAAGTGTGTATTTAAAAGTATATATGCATGTTTATCAGTTATCTGATCACCATAGTACAAGCTAACGCTTAGTTTGGAGTCAGATGGCCGTGTGCGAGTTGTCCAAAGATATTTATTTATTTATAATTTGCTATATGTTTTAAGTTACAAGACATTTCCTACTAGTCCATTGTGGCCGGACAGCCGGACGGAAGGTGTCTGTCTGTCTGTTTGTTCGTATCGCGAGCATCGCTACGACCAGTCTTGTTAACCTGTGAATAGTCTACATTATGTTTTGTGGTAGTACAAACAAATATATGCAAACATACACTGCAAGTTTAAAATACTAAGTTAAAAACTTTTAAAATACTATAATTCTAATTGTAACGAAGAAAGATCTATTTTTTTAAATTAATTTTTAACAACATTGAGCTTTTGCCATACAGCCAAGTCTTCAGTAAAAGAAAGTTTTCAGTATAGGTCGAAATTCGTAATTTTTTATTAGTGCGAAAGTAAAATTTATGTAACAAAGCAAGAAAATATTAAATTTAACCTTGAAAGCAATTTAAATTGACGACAAAATATCTAAACCAAAGTACATATGACGTAACCATCGATAACTATAAGACATCAGTAATCAGTAACAGTGTACCGGCATGAAGACATTCCGTCGACCCACGTAGTGTCTCTGATCATGTAGCCCGGCTCAGTGGAGTGTGATCAATATAAGAACCAGAACCGCTCCAGTTGTGTCACTCGCCCGGTAGTGTGTTCCTCTTGGGTCTTGGTAGGCAGTGCCGGGAATTAACGTAACGTTAAATGTTTTGATTTATTTCTCTGTCGGAATTCGCGCTTTGAACTCTTCTCTCTACCCTACGGTCTTGGAAGCTGATTGAGATTAGTTTACGCATACCATACATTTTCACCTGCACCAAGGGTTATGATAGAGAATGCAGGCGATGAGTTCGACTAATCTAACCAATTGCAACTACATAACTATAGCGAAATAAATGTGTTTCTTTCTTTATTTCAATAAAATGTGAATCAATAAGTAAGGAAGCAAACAGAGGCAAAGACAGTTGTCCTGCCAGTGAAGTGAGAGATCCCTGGTTCGATTGTTAGAGAGGGCATTCTGTGACAGATGTTTGTTTGTTCTTTGGTGTTGTTTGCATCTGTATTTATGTTCTGTTCATGACACATTACAATTGTAGGGCGGATAATATTTATTTTAGTAGTTTAAGATAAAAAGGCTTTAACCTATCCATGGTCCAGTACTGAGCCTCTTCTCATACTGAGGAGGTCTAGAGCAAACTTCACCATGCTGCTCCACGGCGGATTGGTGGAGATTAAAATTCTAATGTTATAATATCAATATATACCAATGCATAAATAAGACAATTATCAAAATTGTTTGCATTTTAATAAGTCTAAAATGTAACCTTTTCTAACTACATTTTTGAACCTTTGATATGTAATTAACCGTTAAAATTGCTTCTTTTATTGATATTACACATTATAAACAAAGTTTATTTATAATACTCACTGTGACATTGAGAAGTCGAGGATCCCAAGGCCAATAAAATGATCGAGACCAAATCCAGGTATTGGGTAGTGGTTCCCAAATTGTGGATTACATCAGGTCACGATTATATTATAAAACCGGGTTTCAGTAGTCGTAGATTTTTGTAAAAATGAATTAAAAATTATAATTTTTTTAAAGATTATATGAAAATGATCAAACTCAGCACTTCTTTTTTCGATATTTGTTATTCAACAAAAAAAAAATTAACTTTTTAAAACACTGAAATATGTATTAAATCTCTTCTCGTATCCATTCTAGAAGAGTTAAGAAGCTTTGAAGGTTCACGTTGTGGAATTATGAAATTACTGGCACACATCTACTTCCTAACTTTTATTGACGAACAAAGAACGCAGAGATAGCGTCCTATAGCAAGTATGTAGAAACGATAAAACGAAGCACGAGCATTCTTGAAATTCCCGCTAGAGGGCCAGAGATAAATAATAAAAAATATAATACAAAACCTTTCTCATTCAAAATAAGTAAATTCCAGAAAAGAATCTTACCTCATCACCTCATAACTTACCATCGTAATTTTCGATGGCGATTAAGGTTTGTAGAAGTACCAACAAGTACTAAAAAGTACCAAAAATACCAAGAAACACCTTAACAAATATTTGGGAATCACTGGTGCAGAGTAACCTCTGCTCCCAAGTAGAGCGTACCTGTCCTCACGGGGTAGTGTGCGTGAGGGGACAGTGACCCGGCTATCGCGAGATCGCAGCCTCCGACCGGCCAGATGCCGAAAGATGTCGGCCAGGTCCCCACTTAAAACAATATTATTTTAATATAACAATATTATTATTATTTTGAGTTTTTTTTATGTGATAAGCAGGCAAACGAGCGAAAGGGTCACCTGATGGTGAATAATCGCCGACACCGATGGACATTAATACCACAAGACCGGGGTGCTTGAACACTTGAATGGTAAGGTTAATTAAGGCATACTAATTTGTTTATGGAGATATATAACTGATATATCTTATTGGTATACAAGCTACAAGATTTTCATTGTGGATATAAAATGATGCTTCGTAAAGATTATTTGTGTGTAATACCTAACGAAAATAATTGAATATAATATGTAAATATGAAAGTAGGCTTTTGCTAATTTAGTGCGCTTTACCACCTAGACCTACCACCAGACGGGATTATGGTCAAGCCATAATTTATTGAATATAAAAAAACGGAAAAATCTTTTAAGCTGTTTGAAGCGATAAGCTCTTCGATATATTTAATAAACCGATGTAAAAAAATAATTTTTTTAAAGTTATTTGCAATAGCTCGCTTATCAAAGGTCCGGAAATCACAAAAGCTACTCATAATTACACAACTTAAGTAGTAAAATAATTAAATGGAAGCCAGTATTTTTTAATAATATATGATATCTTTGGACAACTCACACACGGCCATCTGACCCCAAACTAAGCGTTAGCTTGTACTATGGTGATCAGAGAACTGATAAACATACAATATACTTTTAAATACATACTTATATAGATATTTTCACCCAGACACACAGTACAAACATTCCTGCTCATCACAGAAAAGTTTGAGCTGGATGGGAATCGAACCCACGACCTTCAGTGTAGCAGTCAGGTTCACTAACCACTAGATCAACCTTCCTGTTACTGATCAATGTTTGAATATACAATACCTAAGTATTATCGGCTTTTAAACGATACCAACTCAAACCTCTTTGTACCAGAACAGCAAAACAGGGCCCAGAGCAGTAATACCAAAATTTAAAAAAGTTGTTTTTCATTTTTCTAACATCTACTCAAACTCAAGTCCGTCCCTGGGTAACCTTTAGCTCGCGGCGATCAGCGCATTTAAAAATAAAAGCCGCGGCGTTAATAACGTATTTTACTGCGCTACCGCCGGGCTGCCGACCGGATGCCGATCGGGTGCCGACCCTACCGCCTCGCCTCCCGCCCGCCCTACCGCCTTCTGCCTTCTATAATTGACAGAT
>DWJZ01008191.1:0-11530 GCA_018249125.1 Asbolis capucinus
TATCACTTGACTGAATACCATAGTACAAATGAACACTTAGTTTGGGATTAAATGGCCGTGTGTGAGTTGTCCTGACATATTTTGATTATTATGTATGTGTGTGTGAGAGTAGAGTTCCATATATTTGAATAATTTGATCTATTAAAATCTGTCTCGTATGTAAAAATCACTGTTTCTTTGTGAGTTTGTTTGTCGTTTATAAACTCTGAATTAGTATGAGATTCTACTCATTGATTTTTATAGTAACTTTATTCAGAATTCCCTGATATAGGTTTCGCTGCCAAAATAATATTGATGGACACATGGTTGATGCGTAGCAACGCACGCCAGGTACAGCTAGTATAAAATAATATATTTTTAAGTACCTAATATTATTGATGTGAAAATTTGTGAAGGTATTTGAATGTTTGTCATTCCTTCACACGCTAACCATTGAACAGATTAAGATGAAACTTGGTATACAGATAGGTCGCATTCGGGAAATGAAAAAAGATAGATTTTGCCCCGGCTGCAAGTCCTTTGGGATTATATGCATGTAAATAAGTATGTTTGCGGTTGAATGCATCTGGTTTAACACATAAGCTACTTTTTCTCAATACACGATGCAGGCGAAGCCGCGTGTAAGTAACTAGTAAATAATAAATATATGTTAATACGTAATAAGGTTTCCACATTTTTATCCATGGGGGCACATAAAATATTTCAGTTTTATTTGAATCTTACATGTGCAGTTCTTTAAACAGTGTGTCATAATATGTAACGAGCTTGGTACTGCACCTGGAACTCCCTGGATGTTGCACGTGTCCATAGGCCACGGTACCACTCATTAGCAGGTGGGCCGTAGGTAGGTAACATCTGTTTAGCCCATTTCATACAAAAAAAATCGAAGTAGGTTCAAATGCATTCTTTATTTTGTAGGCTTTACTTTATAGTCTTACAATAAAAAATAAACATTTTGATATAATAATAATATGCAACTGATAATAAATAATTTAAAATATTACAAATAAATTATTACAAATTTTCATATCTCATCTAATCAAATCCAGCTGGATTATAAAATTATAATTATAAATTAATTATGATTTTTATAAAATTCCACATTGTGCAGTCACCACGTGGTCGCGAGCTACGCGGCACTGCGCGTTCCGGTCGCGCCATTGGTCGAGCGCGCCCCTCCCACATGCGCGTGCGCTGACTCATGCCGCGTCCCCGTACCAAATTATCATTGACAAAAATTCACGAAATATCTAGAAAACGTGCAATATTAGATTTTTGGTGTTCTTGGGATACTTGAGTTGTATTTAGTTTAAAATTAAGGCATTTAGTAAGATTTTTAATAATAATTTTGTAAGATTTTTATAAAATTATGACATTAATTAGCATAAAACCAATATTATGTTACAATATACCTAAACAAAATATAGGTGCCTTCTAAAAACATTGCAAATTTTGCAAACCTCCTAAGAAAAATATTATTAAAATTATGCAAAAACATTTTTAAAAACATTTCAGGTGCTATAAAAAAGAAGAAGCTTAAAAGGGTTAAGACGACCAAAAGTTACATGTAATAAAAATATAAAAATCAATTGTTGCCAACCAAAAATATAATAAACTTACCTTTGTTAGATAATCCTACTGTAAATTATGCCAACATTGTAAAATAACCATAATGATCTATTGTTTCTTAGAAGTTTCGCGATAAGGTCACTGCTAGAATCGGCCATCTTTCTTTAAGAAATGTGACCGCAGCAACGTATGCCTTTAAAGATACTTCCATTTCATTCATTTCTCTTTATCTTTTCCAGATCTCTCTTATCTTGCAACTTGTTTCGTTAAACATTGTTCAAAATTGGACTGAATTTTGTTTCATACATTGTTCTATTCTAGGAAAGTAAATTTTTAATGAGTTACACGGTGGTCAAAGGATGCCGTATATGCCTTCTTTATATTATATTAAAATTACCTCTAGGAATATATATTATATATATATTTACAGAAACCCCTTTTTTATCTTTTACCTTTGTTTTTATTTACAGTAAAATCTACTTTTGCAACTGCGTTAAACTTACCTGTCCACTTTTACAGTTAAATATATTATTATTATTTATAATAATAATAATTACAAATTCTTCACAGTTATTAATGTTTATTTCTAATCAATACTAGAATGTAATTTTTTATGTTTAAAACACTAGGTTTTAGCAAAGGAGAGTTAGTTTTATTATATTTTTATTTTGAAATAATTATATATATTCTTAAAAACGCCCTTTTTATACTAGCTACCATTTTATATAAGTCAAATTATAAATTTAAATAGTAGTAGGTATAGAATGTACAGTAATAACTTTTTAAATTAAAATTTTGTTCATTATTATAACTAAAAATTTATATTAATTAAAAACTAATTATTCACAAATATTAATTACAAATAAATTAGCTATAGACGGCAAAATTTAATAATATTATAATTATAAAAAAGTAAACTTAAATGTAACTTAAAATATTTATTAAGTTGAGATTAACCAAATACTAAGAACAAGCTAAGGACTAATTACGTAATTGGATTCAATTGTCGACATTTGTCGAAACAAACTCAATAACGAATCCTTTCAATAAGTCCGACATAATCCGCATTATCTAATAGCCAAATTGCATAACGTCAGCCTAATGACCCATACGACAAAGCTGATGAAAAAACAGAAGTGTGAGCTGAGCTGTGTGAGACCAATCGGGCGGTGAGGCAGGTAAGGTGGGAGGCCTTACGACCCCGCCTCGGTGATCGGGCCTGCCGGCTGCCAGACAGTACCGTGCCTTGACCGACCGCGCTCATGTAACGCGGGGTCCGCCCATCGAAATGAAGTGTCTGTGCCTGTTTGTGCTGTTTCTGTGTTTGAGGTGTGAAGCCGCTGGCAACAAGCCAAGGAGAGGACGAGGCAGTATGTGGTGGTAAGTTCGTCTTGACTTTTTACTTTTAAAGTACAATTTAACTTCACTGTTTTGTTTACCGATTACGGCTTTGGGAAGACCCCTTTCTGTTAGAGAAATTAGCATAAGTTGTGACACTCCAGTCGCACTCTCGTACTTTACGACACAAATTTATGACCTACATTCTCTACTGACATACTTAAAGTCTCATTAATTATAAATTTTGACCCACTTTAAATTATTAATGATTTTAAACAGACTTCTGTCAGATGTCCGATCAGAATAAAAAATTAATGATTAACCACAAAATGTTTAATATTCACATTCATTAATTCCTTCATTAAAAGTTGTATTGCAAGTACTACATAGTAAGCAAACCTTGTTGTACTAGTGTCTTGATTAACATGTGATAATTAGCGGATCGTTAAAAGGCGTAAACAGACCAGTGCGAGTCTTAATGGCACGCTAAAAGGTAATGTGGACTTTAGCAATATCTTGAGATTTATTTACAAGGTTTAGTACAAGCTATTATTATTTATTACTTATATATTTATACACATATATATATTTATACATATAATTTTTATACTGACTAATAATATAAGTTATATTTCGAATTATAATACTTTTTGCGGCTGGTTCATAGTTAACTTAATTTATTTAATGCTTAAACCTTGATACATAATTAATAATTATTGTATGTTTAATAAATTATTATGAATGAACTTTACGTCGTGTTCAACCCTTTTAGGCAAATATTTTTATCTAGTATACGGTAACACTAATTAAAATTCCTTAGGATTTAATATGTACAAAATGTTATTATATTTACAGATTAAATATTAAGATTACTCTCTGTGCGAATAAAAAATAATTTGTATTCCAAATTTAATTTTAAATTAAAACAGCATATTTAATTCGTTAAACTTTTATTAACTTTCTCAAAATTTTTGACGTAACAAACGTCTACTGGATGACGAAGTGTCAACTTTTATTTGCGTTCGCTATCACTTGGCTCCTGGTATGCAACCAGCTTAATCCCCTCGACACAGACTTTACTCTCTAATAGACCGTCATATAAAATTAATAATTATCGTTAACTTTAGTATCCATTGATATAATATTTTAAATTAAGTACTAAAATATTCGTTCTATAATTTAATCCAAAGAAGTTAAATTTGTATGAAGTTGCAAATCATGTGAATTATACGTAAAATCAGTTTTAATATTCATCGTATGTTCTAGATACCAATCCAAATAATATATTATGTCGATAATATAATTGTTAGCAGCTGACTACTATAACTACGATCGCCTTTTACGGTCTGTCAGCATTGGATTGTATAATAGTTAGTATTCTAGTCCCTATACGGCGCATAATACGAAATATCCAGAGTGATGCAGGTGTTAATGTCCGGGGGTTATCATTTACTATTAGATGATCCGTCTGCTAGTTTTCCTGCTTATGACAAAAAAATGGATCGTAGAATATAATAACAAGAGCAGAATAGGTAACATTTACCTGTTTCTTGTAGATGCCGCTATCATAACGTTTGGATGGTTGTGATCCCCTTTGAAGCTTCGTATCAACCGTGGGAAGCAACTAAAGTTTCTCCTTGACACAAACCTATAGACCTTATAATTATTCAGACGACCTCTGTAGTGGTTGAGACGGAGCTGTCTCCGTCTCAACCACTAAGACTTTGTTCATGAATCGTGGAATAATATCTAGGTACATCGTTTTGAGGAAGTTAATATTCTTGCTTCCATTCGAAATAACCGACAACTAAACATGGGTTGGTCATAACTAAAGAGGCCTATAGCCTACTAACCAAATACGGACAAGCAATGCGTATTGGTAAAGGAATTAGTTGCGAAAAGAAGTGTCGCATGTTTTTATGCCGGCTGTCTTCTGACATAGCTTAACAAATGTTATATAATTACAACGACAACCGACGAATTGATGTGCCCCAAGAAGCCTTTATATAGCGGCGATAGCTTAGTGGTTAAGCATTCGGTCTCCTACTCGGGGGGTCCGGGTTCGAATCCCAGGGCGCGCTTTTGACTTTTCGGGAGTTATGTGCGTTTTAAACATTAAAATGTCACTCGCTATAACGGTGAAGGAAACTGCCGGGGAATTTTCTAAACTCTAAGGTGTGTGAAGTCTGCCAATTCGCACTTAGCCAGCGTGGTAACCTTCTCATTCAGAGAAGAGACCCGTGCTCGATAGAGAGCCGTGATGGGTTGAGATGATGAAAAAGCACTAAAAAATATATTTTGCGGTCGGCTATCCTCCTACCAATCGCGGTCCCTATTGCTAACTCTCCAATACTTAGAATTATAATTGTACGAGTTATTTCGCACTTCGACATTTTTCTGCGCATTTCGTTATTTTTAATAACTAACCTTTATATAAAAAATAAAATGGGAATTGAAAATTTGTATGAGTTTGCAGAAAACTTGTAACATATGTTTTAATAGTAATATTTGTCCTAGTAATACGTAATAATTTCTAATTATTTATTGAACCTGTCTATCTTAAGTACTACTCTACATCTAGGAACCTACTTGTACATTTATTTACCAACAATTTCGTCTAAATCGATTGCATGAAATATTAAAATGTATCATACTTTACAGAACTTGAAGGTAAACGAGTAAACTTAGATGAGGAAATAACCATCGGAGCTATTTCAGATTCTAGAAATACTGAATCGTTAAATTATTTGAGATAGATATACAGCAAAGCAATTCAATGCAATATTTGCTTTTGATGGTTAAATTGGCCAGGTAACTATCGTGCTACATTATATCTCGTGTGTTGAAATCGTAGCACCGGCTACTAACGCATAATTCGCCCCCTCGCATTGCATTGAACATAAACTGCGCGAATTGCTGTCGAATGCGTAAAGTAATCAAGCTTTTCAAATGTAAGCTAAATTTATAGTAACATTTTGTTATAATATGAATTCCTTCCATGTTAAATAATTAACGACTTGTTTCTTTTATATGTATTTTTTATGTTCAATAAGTTAACGCTTGACTACGAACCTGATTGCAAGTGGCGATATAGTCTTTGATGGTAAAGCGCACTATCTTAAAAAAGCCTATTCACTCAAAGACTCATTAAAACTGTAATATCGATGCGAGCAACTTATTCAATTCCTTCGCGGTATGACTGATAAAGGACGAGGCAAAACACAACGTTCGTATGAGCGGTGTGTTTACGACGAAGGGATGGATACCCGGTAATATTTTAATGGTACATCTATTGCATTGGAAAACAGTCTCTGCTCACAGTCTCGGCGTGTTTGGAATCTAAGAGATTTTTTTGCGATAGATTTCGTTTGGTAAGTCTTAAAGTTAATATCAATTTGAAGCCCTACAGACGGTACATCGGTACTAAAACTTTAAAAAACTTTTTAAGCTTTGTTGAAGTTAATTCTAAATAATATGTATTTAGTTTGATATTTAGTGGTTCACTTTGGAAACTCTATTTTATATATAATTGTAGACGGAAAATTTTAATAGATTGCGACACATATGTATAATGAGAATATTCGACTTTAAGTCATTAATATTTAAGTTCCAAAATATACAGTAAAAGACAACTTCGATTTTACACCATATTTACAAATGAATATTCAAAGTACTTAATCCAAATAAATAGTGGTTCTGGCGAATTATTGCCAAATAGGTGTCTCCTATAGATTATTCTGTGCAATTGGTAAATTATGTAGGCAAGTGCTGTCCAAGAATGCTCAGGCTCGACGTGGCCGGGTATGTATCGTTCGCAAGATCGAACTGAACGTAACCGAGCAAAGCAGAAATGCAGCTTGGTCCTTTGGAGTTTGTGTCGATCCTTCCGTCCAGTTACGAGGAAAGAACATCCAAAGGCTGGTGTCATAAAATCCAAATAACTCATATCAGGCCTCGAATGTTTAGGGCCAATTAACTGCCGCATGGGCCAATAAAAATCGGTGACAAGCAAGTTATGAATTCGGCCTCCTAACCATGGGATCCGGGTTCATTTTTGAAATGAAATAAAAACGTTTTAGAAACCAATAACTCATTTAACGAAAGTCAAAATTTTACAATACAAAGTCCCTACATCAATAAAATTAACTTATTTACCTGCGTTTAAAGCT
This sequence comes from Asbolis capucinus, assembly GCA_018249125.1. Classification (NCBI taxonomy): domain Eukaryota; kingdom Metazoa; phylum Arthropoda; class Insecta; order Lepidoptera; family Hesperiidae; genus Asbolis; species Asbolis capucinus. The sequence continues at coordinate 7,077 of DWJZ01008191.1, forward strand.
TCGCGGAATTAACTGGTTTATTTTGTTTATAATGGGAACCTTCTATCTGTGCTATATATATATATTACCGTGAAGGAATTTTAGAAACATGTTTTTGGGACAATAAGGTCAGAAGTAGCTCCTACCTGCTAAAAAGTGCAAGAGGTGATATTAAATCGTTTTTGGTCGTATTATCTTAAAGTATAATACGAGAAATTATTGTATATATATATACATAACGTACTATATAAGCGTAATAGGTAATCGGAATCTAGAAAACCGCACTGACAAATTATGGTGACAATTGACGTTAGGGATTTCAGGTCAAAGAATTGATGAATTTCGAATGATAATTATCGGATTTTCTGAGATACGTATTCGTATTAATAAACTGTAAACTAGAAATAGCTCCGATTTATTCGAAATCTGGTTATTGGTTAGCACGTGATGCGTGAACGGACGGAACAAACAGATACTTGTTTAGATTTTTAATATGCCTACTAAAAGAGTACTAGTATTTAGTTTATATACGCCTTTTTTTATGGGAATATTATAAAAGTTGTCGTTGAAGTAATTTGTTATTAGTAACTTATTAAAAAGATTCAAGAGTTACATGTCGAGTTACATGTCGAAGAGTTACATTGGAACCGGTGCAATTTTAATAAAATCCTAATTATATTTTTTACAAGTATATGGACGTGTTAAATTGAAGTTTATAAATTAACGAAAGGACGACCGAAGGTAGTTGGATGGCCGAGGCACCCTGACAAGCAAGAGCGGTGGGCGGCCCGCGGGCTCTAGTGAAAGCCCTCGCTTTCATCGGAGTGGGGCAACACCACTACCACCGTCCACAACAAAAGTGAACGTCGTCGAGCATAGTACGCCGTGGATCGGCCACTCGGCAGCGTGACAGTACGTTACTCGCGCGTTTCGTGCGCTTCGTGTTCCTGTGATGTCTAGATGGTGGATGGTGGTGATGATGGTGGCTGGCGCGGCGGCAGCGGGCACCCGCCTGCCCCGCACCTCGCCCCCCGCACCGCAGGCACCCCCACCGCAACCTGCAACAAGACTCCCCCAAAGGAATTTCACCCTCTCCTCTCGATCGTCTGTACGAAATAGGTCAGTCAACAATTCATAATTAGAATACAATTAGCGTAATAACATAATCAAATTTTAATATTATTGACGTTAAATTATTTAATATATGTACATTTCTGTATTAAAATTATAAAATGCTTAATTATCTTAGTTATATCTTATATTGGTGTTTATTTATCAAGTTGTTACGTGGTATTTTATTTAAGTCGTGTTTGGGGAAACAGCAAATTGGGGCCTATAATAAATAAGCGAGTGACATGACATTTAAAAGGTACGCTGAGGAAATTATTTTAATGTTTCTTTTCAAAGGAAACGTACCTTTCCAGACCGACTTACATTAAAAAATATCTTTCATAAGTGAATTATAACTATTTAAAATAAATATTAAATATACAAGCCAGGGTTTGTGTAAGTTTTTCAGGCTCCCTTGAAATAAACGGAAAACTATCTAAACTAAAGATACCTAAGAGTTGTAGTCTAGTTTTAAGACATAATGTCGTTAACTTCTTGCTTCTAAAGCATGCACATTGCTATATGAGCCATATATGAGAAAATTATGCACCTACTTATATCAAATAACGACATGATCTTGACACATTATTATTTAATTGATAAGTTGTACAACAAGTTTTGGTCGACTAATAAAATTTAATTAAATCCTTGATTATATTGCAGTATGTTAAAATTACCTTGTTATATGTGCCTGAGTTTTGTATATCAGGTACAGATTTATAAGTCCTTCTTAAATTCGCCGTTCGCACTTGTGTGATAATACACCAACTACATCATAATAGCGATATATTTTCAGTGTCAAATATCAAATCGTAACTAGTATTCTAATATTGAATAGTATGTGATTATCGTTATAAATTGCAAATCCAATATTGTACTTCCATATTTTGGTACTTCTATTCTATAATATGTATTCTACTATGCTAAATTATTTTGTGTAATTGGCATATAAAAAAAAATCAATTGACTTGTAAATCGTAGGGCTATCACTTTATACTATCTCTTGTACTGTAGTGACATAGACTTCAACGAGCTTGGTATATGTAGGTTTTAACTAAACCGCGGGACATAAAAATAAATTGATTATACCTCGGTATACATGCATTACATATACATGCATTATATATGTATAGACATATATAATAAAATTGTAATAGATCGATTTCTGACACTTCTACCCACTAAGGCCAATAAGGTCATGTAAGGTACGCTCACAGCTCAACGACTGTAAATTTCAAATGATTGACAAAATTAAGCATTATCGAACACGTTCAGTAGAGTTGGATGATCGGTAGTGGAAAAAATCTTGAGAATTTCGATCGGAGAATCTTGAGAATTATGTGTCATTCGGAGGACACATACAGCGGTCGGTACCTGTCTTTATCATTAAAAGTCGTTAAGATGTGTTCGAGGTATCTCCAGGCGACATAAAGACTTTCGACCCATAAGTTGACCACTGCACTACTCTAGGCTTCTACGACCACGAGAAGACAGACACCTGTGCTCCAGGAGGCCATGAATAGGATGACGTACGAGTTGTACTCGATTTCTTTAAATGAAACAATTTAAAATGGTAATAACTTATAATAACTAAAAAATTATAGTGAAGATTTCATAACGAACAGACCCAGACCCAGTAATATCAATAGTCAAAGTATTGCCTGTGTGTCTGGCCGCTAATGCAAACGTATCAAAAAATTTGAGCGTGCTTACTAATATTTATTTATTATTAAGTTACACCAGCAAAGTAAATACTATGGCAAACAAAATTCTAATTACGTTATGATTAATTTCATAAACGTTACTTCGCTTATATGTACGTGTAACCCACGGGATAATGTTAGTCAACAATGTAATTATTTTCAAACACCTTTAACAATATAAATAAAAATAATGAACTAATTTCACGATTTAAAAAAAATGTTAAAATTACTGAGCAACAGGAATAAGGAACACTAACATAAGGACAATATACAATAATCAAATTGAATCAGAACAATATGTAAATGAAGACTAAAATTATTTTATAATAGAAAATTAAAAATAACCACATAAAGAATGATAGCGGTGATAGCTTAGTGGTTAAGAATTCGGCATTCTACACTAGGGTTCCAGGTTCGAATCCCAGGGCGCGCACTTCTGAATTTTCGGAGTTATGTGCTTTTTAAGCATTTAATGTCACTCGCTACAACGGTGAAAGAAAACATCGTAAGGAAACCTGCATGCCGGGGAGTTTGCAAAACTCAAAGGTGTGTAAAATCTGCCAATCCGCACTTGGCCAGCGTGGTGGACTATGGCCTTAACCTTCTCATTCAAAGAGACCCGTGCTCAATAGTGGGCCATGATGGGTTGTGAGAAGAAATATCTTTGGTCAACTCACACACGATCATCTGACCCCAAACAAAGCGTTAGCTTGTACTATGTAGATCAGAAAACTGATGAACATACATATATATTTTATATACATATATAGATATTAATACCCAGACACAGAACAAACATTCCTGCTCATCACAGAAAAGTTTGACCTTGGCTGGAGTCGAACCCACGACCTTCGGTTTAGCAGGTTCACTAACCACTAGACCAACCGGCCTGTCAGGTTTAATGGTATTCTTAATATCATCATTAAAGTTTCAGCTTTCGTTTAAGACAAACGGCGCGTAAATGATAAGCGAGAAAACTGTACCAACAAATATTTTTATATAGATAATAGCTTCCGCCCGCAACTATATCCAGAATAGTTACTTTGGACTAACGATAACTATAAACCTCGGATTCTTTTCTGTCATACATAATTTTTACGTTACTTTAACCGTCTACACACAACGAAAGCTCTCAATAGGAACAAATATCCCCTGATTTTGATACATTCTTCATTGGTGCTCCGCTTCTATTGGTCTTAGCGTGATGATATACAGCCTACAGCCTTCCTCGATAAATGGACTATCTAAAACTAAAAGCATTTTTCAAATCAGAACAGTATTTTCTGCGAAAAACGCGCAAACAAACAAACTCTCCAGCTTTATAATATTAATAATATAGATAGCCCGGCAAGGAGACAATATATAAAGTACATATATAAACTGTAAATGGAAATTTATTTAAAATATATGTAAGATGATTTCATTTAAATACAATTTTACTTTATTTAAATGTAGTTTAGTTTAAGGGTTTAATTTTTTTTTGTCATGAATAAATCAGCGCTTGACTACGAACTCTCGTGATGTTAAGTGGCGATGAAGTTTTTAAGTACTACGGGTTATTGATACTGTTTATATACATATATATGACATGCCGGTTGGTCTAGTGGTTAGTGAACCTGACTGCTACACCGAAGGTCGTGGGTTCGATTCCCACCCAGGTCA
>DWJZ01008192.1:0-11529 GCA_018249125.1 Asbolis capucinus
CTGTGATGAGCAGGAATGTTTGTTCTGTGTGTCTGGATGTGGAATAGAAATATCTATTTAAGTATGTATTTATAAGTGTATGTGTATATTTATCAGTTATCTGATCACCATAGAACAAGTTTCGATATTTGGGTTTCTTTCACGCGCTAATCAATAAACGGAATAAAACGAAACTTGGCACACTGATAGATTATAATCTGAAACGGCGAATTGCGGGCAGAAAATCTTTTATAATATTCATTCTAATATTATTTTTGTTAACAGGGCGGCGGTAAGAGAGTTTAACGTCAATATAGACGAAGCAAAATCTCAACTGCAGATATTCTGGAAGGCGAACTGCGATGTTATTAGAGAAGCTGTTGCTTATAGGGTGAGTTACTTATTACTGTGGTTAGGGTACGGGAGCCCTAAATTGGCATACATCTATGTAAGCGATTGGCGACAATTGAAATACCGTAATTAGAATATATACATATATATATATATATTTTTTTTTTAACAAATGACTATTAACCAAAAAAAGCTTTACACGCATTTTTAATAATTGTGTACGTTCGTCGTTTTAAATGTAGATTCTCGAACGTTTTTCTATTGGTTGGACATAGATTGTGGTTTGGATTTTGAATTTGGAACGTTTGTTTGACAGTTCCCTGTATATAAACGGTTTTTTTTGAACTTCGATGGTTCGCTTGATAGTTGGACAAAAAGAATTCAAATTTTTAATGTAGAACGTCTCTTTGACAATTAAAAACATATCCAAACGATTTCTTTTTGAAATGTACAGAATAGTACAGAAGTACGACGGATGAACAAAAAGTATTGATTTGTAACGTTAATTTGTCAGTTGGACGTAACCGAGGAGACGCGCGACGAGACGAGCCGGTACGAGCTGAGTGCGACCACGAACGCGTCGCTCGCGCACGTCATCGAGAACGTCCCGCTCGGCGGACGGTACAATGTTTGTGTTTATGTGAGTACCTGTTAATGTCATTAATGTCTGTCGTAAAGTAAAAGTAAAATAAATATATAAAAAAAGATGTGAAACTTTGTCAGGATGATTGGATGGATATTCATTACTGTTTTCGGTAAACTAATGAGCACATTTGGGTGACATTCGGCGTAAAGATATATAAATAAATATTTTTGGACGGCCATCCGATCCCTAACTAAGCATTAGCTATGGTGATCACACAACTGATAAACATACACATACATACGTGTATATTTTTAAATACATATAATATATGTTATTATTGTCCCACTGTCCCACTACGGGGCTCGACTCTCAATGTGAGGGTTACAGGCCATAGTCCACCACGCTGACCAAGTACGGATTGGTGGACGCACACAACTTTTTTTTTAAATAAGAAGTGCGCGCAAGCTGCGTATCGAACCCGAACTATCACTGTTTACTTTCCATCAGGTGACCCTTCTGTCCTTATGCATGCTTATCACAAAGAAAATCGTTGTTGAAAAACTAGCAGTCAATAAAACAGTTTATGTATTTAGGCAAGTGTAGAGGGCGCGGCGAAACGGTGTATGAGTGTGGTGGGGCACGCGGTGGGGCCACCCGACGGGGTGGTGGCATGGCGCTCGCCCGGCGGACACCTCATGCTGACGTGGCACCATCCTGATATCGACAAATATCCTCACAAGTACGTATTATTATAAGGGGAAAGCGAGAAAAAACGTATTTCTTATGGCAACTCACACACTACCATCAGACTAACTAAAACTTAGTTTTTTGTAGGCAACACACTATATAGTATTATATGGAAAAATACTGATTTTTTTTATGTATGTTTGTTTATCCACCGGGCCGAACAACGTATGCTAGGTCAGCTAGTATAATATAAAATTAATGTAAAACCTTTAATTTAAAGACTTCTACATTTCAAATCAACGTGTTATGTATTTACATTGGATTTGCAACCGTATTTTCTTATAAATAAGAGCACATCCGAAGGGAACCTATTTGTTCTATTTACATGTATTTTGATAATATCTTTCTATCTACCGCGGTCAGTTAATCAATCAGTCTGTCGTACTAATATGTAGAGTTTTTCTTAATACTAATAATTTCCTGTACTTGAAAATTTTTGAATATGTACTTATATAGATATTTATTTTACACTTAGCCGCAAAGCAAACATTCTTGCTCTCCACAATTCACAATAATTTCTTCTCCCCTAAATTATCCTTGTCAGAAACTAAAAAATGAATTGATATTTCAGATTCAAATACCAGATAATACTATCGAACAAGGAGATCCCCGAGGACCTGATCCACCCGACGGAGGACATGAAGCTGGTGAAGGCGGAGCTGCCGCCGCTGCTCCTGACGGTACCGGCCGAGCTGGCGGGCCCGCTGTACGTCAGCGTGCGCGCTGTCAGTCCGGACGGGTACTATAGTGACCTGAGTGAGGTGCACGCGATGGATACTGAGGGTGGGTGTACTATACTATAATACTATCTAACAAGAGGATAATGAGGACCTGGTCCGCCCGACGGCGGACTTGACTGGTCAGTCAAACTACCTAGTTATTAGTAGATATACAGAGAACAATGTGGTAGAACTTAGGAGAATGAAGAGAGAAAAATCTATACTATTCTATACTAATAATAAAACTGCACGATAAGTATTTTTTGAAAATTTTGATGCAGAGAGGCTTTGTTATTGATACAGAGACCACAAAGCATGTTTGTGGCTTATGTAAGGACAATACGGTTGTAGGATATTTTTTATCCCAGAAAACTACTTTGTTCCCGTGGGATAATAGGTTAAAATATGTATGGCAACTCGGAAACTGCTCGACAACTCTTCTTCCAAAGCGAAGCGAGGGCAATTTCTAGGTAAAAAATAAATAAACAATTTTTATTCCAGAACTGAGTGTTGCAAGTGAGTCGTCAGACTCGGATGCGCTGTGGTGGGGTGGCGGAGCGGCGCTGGTGGCGACGGTCGCTATCGCCGCGCTGCTGCTGCACGGGACCCTCAAGCGGCGGCTGCGATCGCCGCTACTGCCGCATACGCCGCGCTACGACAGCAGACGGGGACAGGCTACTATTGATCACGGTGCGTAGTACTCCTTCATCACTAGCGTGACAGGGTCTGTCGATTACAGCTCGTAGTGCTCCAATATTATTAAAATTACTAGATTGTGACAGGCTGCAGTCGATCACGATGCACAATATCCTTTAATACTAAAATGTGACAGACTGCTGTCTATGATGGTTTTACTAGTGTGATAGGCTATTATCGATATCGATGCGCAGACCTTCTTTATTACGTTTCTCGGGCGTCGGTCGAAGCGATGTCACAGCCCCCACCGTTCGATTTTAATATGTGTACTCGTGACAAAAAGAGAGATATGTTCATCACGTACTAGTAGGCTTTAATATTGTTTTAATTACAGATGATGACGATGTTCCGCCAATCCAAGGGTTCTCCGACGACGAACCCCTGGTGATCGCGTGAGCTTGCAACTTGTGACATGCAGCATGTGACATGTCCTTGCAACCAGCCATATGATGTAACAGTGATCTTGTCATAACCTAGTATTTTTGTATTTATTTTGTTTATTATTGCCCGAGGAGGTTTTGTCATTATTCGTTTTTTTTATTCGCGTATTTTAATTTGTATATTGTGGTTGTCGATGCTTATACTTTTAAAGTATCAAATTTCGGTAAATTGATGAAGTGACTAAACTTTTTATTTAAGTGTTACAACGAATTTCAGTATAGTTTTGTATTTCATGTTGTGTTGTAACAAATGCTCAGAGTATTATTATGTTAAATGTTTCGTACTGTTTGTTTGACGAATGCATTTTATTTTGGTTTATTTATTCACAAGTTAAAGAGTCATGGCCACAATGACTTCTACCAAAAATATTTGAAAATCCGAGGCGCCTAAAAGGTCTAAAATGTCGTGATTTTTGCGATATTTTAGTATGAAAATTTTAAATACATGAAATAATATAAAAACTTAATACTATTTCATATCTTATTTTTTGACCTGCTTGCCGTCAAAATTGCCAATCTGTCGAGGTGACAACTGACATTGACTTGCAGTTATAGACTGTTGAAGTGATATTGACAAATGATACCTCGTAAATATTTTGAGTTGAAAAAGTCCCGGAGTGTTTAAAACATTTTTAATTTATTTCTTTTAATTTTTGCGTGCAAACTAATCATGTCCATGCTTCCATGATTTTTTGACTTGATAATCACTTTTTATAAAGATGGTAATTTTGTTTTTTTTTTCTCTCCAAAAATAAATGAATAAATGCATTTCTGTTTACTGAACCCTCGGTTTTTAACGCATCGTTTGTCTAACAAACCGTACTTTTAGGTATTAGTATAAGTAACTAAAATAGACGGCACATTTCACTTTCTTTTCAAAATATTTTAATAAATCTGGTTCCAGGTAAATAATTATAAAAATTGTGTATCACAGCGTGACTAAAAAATTAAATAAAATGAGAAGTTGATTTGAAAAATTCCTTTTTTAATTTTTTTATTTTGTTTAATTTTTTTTCCTTAGAAGTGAAATGTTAGCTCAACGGGCTGTTATAGTAAGACTTGTTAAAATAAATACATTTTTAATTTTTTATTGTCAACTCTTTACTGTAGAATACACATAATTATGTTGTGACATAATTAATCTGATTCTCGATATGTTTGACACCAAAGATTGTTTTGTGTAAAGATTAGTACAATTTTTTAACAATTTGTATTGGGTTAAACTGTTATGTAATTTTGTAATTAAACTGCCATTTGAAAGAGAATAAATATTAATTTTGGCCTAATCTTATTAAATTACTTTATTAATTCTGTCACTTCGAAAATAAAAAAATAATGCATGCAATTTCATGTCTTAAAAAAAGTAATTGGTTTTCACACGGCACTACTGTCATTAGCTTACTCAGAATTATATGAAATCAATTCCTTGACTCAAAAAAACCCTAACGTAAAATGTATTGTAACGGAGGTGGTGGTACTTGTGAGTACATAATCATATTGTGATGATTTTAATATTAGAAAGTTTTTTATTCATTTCCGTTCCTGAAGCTTTATTACTTTTCAATTGGTGGTTTATTTTATTATTTCATGTAGTAGATCTCGACTTTCCCAATATCCATGTTATTGTCAGTAGTTTAATTATTTAGTTCCTAAATCAAATATCTAGTTCGATTTTCAAATGTTGGATCCAAATTATGTAACGTGGATTAAATGGAATTATAAAAATGTTTTTCTAAATATGATCGAGGTGAAATTAAAAATTACTCTTGTAATAAATATGATTATAATATTCAAATAAAATATATACGAAAATGCAAATTTTGTTTTATTTTTTTACATTCATTTACATAATAATGAAATAGACACTCTTCCTCTCATGTCAGAGGTAAGTAGAGCCAGGTAAGTAGATCAATATACTTGACTCCGTATTTGGGAGGAACATATAAGAGTTTTCTGACAAAGCATAAGACGGATCTACCTTACCCACTACGCGGAGAACATTTAAGGGTGTTCTGACAATGCATTAGACCAATATTTCTTACACACCACGTGCAATGTACTGAACAATATTGTGATTGACAATATAGCGTAATTTTGAATGTCAAGTATTACCTTATTTTCATCCATTATCCACGGTAAAAACTGAGCAACAAAAAATACATTGTGATTGGTTAATTCAAAATAACGCTGTATCATAAATCACAACCATTGGTGCATCATGGTGTTTAAATTAAAAATAAGAGCCAGCCAACCGTATGTTTTGCCAGATTGTACCTGATATCCCTAGTTGGTCTTTTAGACTAAGTAGTCAAAGACTTTCTTTAAGCTAAAAGCTTTTAGCAGCTATAACTTCCTATTTATTTAATAATCTATTGAATTCCCTAAGTTATTATGGTCCTCTAAGCCCAATCTTGTTGGGGTTCTACTGTCAATACACCGTTCCTCCACACAGCCACGCCTACTGCTGACCAGCGGTCATTATTGTAACATAGAAGAGGCCTGCTCACACCCCTCTGAAATAAAGGTAACAGAAAATAGTTACCTAATTAACATAGCCCAATGCTGAGTACGAGACTCATCATCTGACGAGGTCATGGAATATCCAACACGCTGCTCCAGTGCGGATTGATGGAAGGGTTAGTGGCCTCGGGTCGTTTTGACTGCTAATGTTAACTACTAGGGCTGGCGACTTTATGTGCCCTCTGTAGCACGGAACCGCTCATGTTTTTGCTACCAATTTTTCGGTGACAATGAGAGCTGCAGAGTTAAAAGGTAGCCTAGTTCGATTGTAAGTGATCGGCATATTGGGTAACAGCGGACGCGTTCAGATAGTCGATGGATGACCGTCAGTGGCAAAATGTCCGCCTTGAGGAGATTATGTAAACACTATCATGTACGTTCCGGAAAGCCTATAGTACCCTTATGGGTTGGCCTCTAGCCCTCCTATCAATTTGCATTTAAGCATTGTGGTGGAAGCCAACTCAGTTCTTAGAAGAATCCGTTCACTGTACGCATGGGTGCAAACCACAGATGTTAAAAAATGCACCTATAATTTAGAGAGTAACTAAAATCCAAAAACTAAAATATAAAAACTCTTGTTCAACCATACGGTTTCCACACAATACATACTATCAGTTGAAGTTTTCTCGAAGGTTCGGTCGTTTGACTCTTTCCACGAACTTTTCAACTTATAAAATAACTTTTCACTTACAACTGTTCCTCTTGACTGTCCAGCCGTATAGAGCGCGCCGCTTACTTCTAGTTTTGAGAGGCGCTTGTTGCAGTTTTGTACTTCTAGATTCTTCATCTTAAGTCAGTGCAATTCTGTGGAACATGTTTCCTTTTTTAATTGCATTAGGTATTTCAAAAATCTTTGTCATCTTACTTAATAAATCTGTAACTGATTGCCGTCCATTGAAGATATTTGAAAAGAAACTGTAGGTATTAAGTTTAAAATTCTAATATTTAAGTGATTTATAAAACGCCGAGATTCGTATTTCGTAGCGTATTATATGACGATTGGTCGAATACAGCTTGACCGATTCGGATTAGGACAAATATGAACAATGAATTTGTTGTGAAAAAATGTTTTTCTTGCTTTGGTATATCTATGAAAGCGTTAACTAGATCAAATTACGTCGCACCTCTCGGATATTCAACTTAGGTACGTGCCAGATAATTCCACTCAAACACCACAACGTTAATTAATATTATTTTTGCTGCTTAACAACTTATATCAAATGTACAATTAATTATTTTTCATAAAACAAAAGAAACGTGCACGGACGCGTCGTTCCCGTTCCAAAAACGGCTGCAGCCCTTCCTAAGATGACGGCACATATGAAATAGTGGAGTCAAATGTATTCCTATTTACAGCAATTTATAATGAATTGCCGACATAAATTATGGTACATTTAAAATTTAAGTGTCATTAAACTGTGTGACGCACTATAACGTAATATTGTAACCCAACGCCACACACACTAGATATTGTGTTGCCATTGTACTCATTCCAATAGCTTCTGTCAGATAATACCAATGTCCAGTCCAGTTGAATATATTGTATCATTATGAATTTAATAACAGCTACATGCCATGCAATTTATGTAAGGAAAAAAGATAAAAATGTTTGCCTACAATTCTAATTTGAACGGCCCTATCTACTTGATAGTGACCTTTTTTGCAGTGCGAAGTTTCCTGGGTTCGGTTCCCAGCCACGTAAAATGTGACAAGTAAATGTTTTTGAAGACCAGTCCGTAAAGTATGTAAGAACTAAAAAAAACTTAAAGCATATTCTACGTTACTGCGAAACAACCATTTTAATGAATTGTCAATAGCCCCGAATAGCTTCTCTATAAGCAGGTCTGTATATCTGGGTCTCCAGGACAAGCTGGTTGAACTCTTGGGTTGAATGTAAATGGACGTAGCCAGCACTAGAAATAAACCAATTTTTAAATGCTTTATGAAAAAAAAGACAGGTTACCAGATGGTAAACTGCCGCGATGGTCATTGGAAACACCAGACAGGGGTCACCAATATGTTTTGTATAGGGTACATATTGGAGAGTATGCGCAGGTCTTCTTCGAAATTATTCCTCTATACCCCTTCCTCCATCGAACAATTCAGCGTACAACGGGCAAACACCTTTATGTCGTAAATATCCCAGGTGGAAGGACACGGTTTTCCTCTTCGTTTATTATACGTACCGTGGAGGATCGGAATAACTTGCCTGCGTCGGTGTCCCCGCCCACGTATAATGTAGGAGTCTTCAAGAGAAGAGTGAATAGGCATTTACTAAGTTGGGGCGCCCAATATCATAGACATCATCGCCTTACCATCAGGTGGAATCGATGTCAAGCATTGAATACGCAAAAAAATTTGCTGCTGGGCATGAAGGAAAGTTTCTTAAATCGATTTTTATCCAAAAACCTCTAACATTTACTTTCTTATTATACAACTTATGGTGTAGTTCTTTCGAATCCGATTCCATACATAAATATAAACACAAGAATTGGTCGTATTGTAATAATTGCTAATAGTACTACATTACTGATAGCATAACTAACCAATAATGCCACGCGATTGTCCAGATTACCTGGAGTGTAATCTGAATCTAGTGTAATTGTGGCCATACGACGGTGTGATTGAGATAAATCCTCGTTCAAATTCCGCACTCCTATGATACTAATCGCTTCAGGTGCTTGTGTGAAATCAGCATTTCTTCTTAATTTCTCCTTTAACTTCCATCGATGTTGATAATCTTATTCGGTTGTTTAAAAGAAGGGAAAAATAAATGAGTCTTTTGAGTAAAAAATCTCTTGGTTGACAATAAATAATTGACTTTCATCTACAGTTCAATTTAATAGTATTTTGCTGCTCATTCAAGAAACGATTTTCTAAAGATATTTTCCATCACCGTAGCAAGAATTACCTCTTTTAATTCCCACATAAGCTTAAAAAACTATAAGTGCGCGCACGTTTCGAAGCCTGGCCTTCCCAAGACCAATTTAAGTCATTAGTCTATCATTGCTATTGGTATACAGGGTGTGAGTAAACTGCTCCCAAAAACGAAAACAGGTGACAGTGCTAATGGAACTGATGATGATGAGTGAGTGGATTAAAAAAAGTATATATATATTTTTTTATTTTTTGCATATCTTACTGCTACATAAAATAAAATAATGACATAACATACGGTAACGACCAATTTAGATGTAGCATGTTTGTAGCGTATGTAAAGTTATATGATACCATTTCTACCGGAAAACTGCTTTGTTCCCGTGGGATAATAAGTTAAAATTAGTATGGAGATTCTAAAACCATTGGATCACTCCTCTCTTGTGCCCTCCGAAGCACTTGTAATTTTTACCATCGGTCAACCATTCTCCATCTGACCGTGCTTGCTTAACTTTGTCTTTTAATTATAATCGACATAAGACGCTGAGCTATTTAACCCATTGATGGCCCACTATGAGCATGGGCTTCCTCTCCTCCTGAGAAGGCCTGGACTCCACTATGCTGCTCCGACGCTGAATGGTGGAGAAGGTAGAGCATTGGTAGAGATTTAACGGGGAATATTTGGAGATCAGATGTAGAATTGTTGGAGATAGGGAGCTACTTATGAAATAATGGCATATAATAACCATTTTGTACAGACGTGCGAATTATAAAACCGCAGTCTTGCTTCTAGGTTCCTACCACAACTTCAACGGAATGAGGACTTTTAAAAATCATTTTCTTTCAAAGCATGGTGAAGATAACATTACTTTTAAATTTATGACGTCATTAGTGCTACTGAAAATGAAAAATGCACTAACTACGCGCTGCGGCGATGAATTTTATTATATTATATATTATATGCAACTTAGTGCGTTACAAATATAGAGTACGTGGAAAGACAAGGTGTGCTTCGTGTTGAGTTATTACTAACACAGCCTATTAATACATATTAATTCAGAACTGGCCTGTTTGTAGTATTTGTTTGTATATTAGTACTGGTATATTTGTTTGTTGAGTGTTTGAGTCAAATCTGTGCTTGCACATTAGGCCCACTTCCTCTTACAGTATCCATATATAGAATGTCTTATATATACAATTACCTACCCAGTTCCCTTGATATAAATATACTACATAATAATAACCTAACATATAAGAATAAGGTGTCCGATTATTTCTCATTTAAAATAGTAATGTTTTTTTTAATAGTACAATGGTGTTTATAATTACGTAAGCTGTGGTTGCCTAGAGTTGGGAAGGCACTAATAGTAATATAAATGCTAAGTATAAAATATTAGAACAATGTACATTCCATTGGTGACCCTTAATAAATAAATAAAAGTAGTTTTTGCCTGAAGGAGTTACAAACATCAATCCACCGTCACAAACTTTCTCATTAATACTAGTAGGATTTTACAAAAATAAAATTTATCTAATGTCTTCCATTTCTTGTCTATTAACTTTCCAGAAGATATTATTTCACCGTTAGTGGTAACATTTTCCAGTCTGTATTTTAAAGTTACACGACTTTATCGCTAGTTTTCCACATAAAGTCGAGGCGATGAAGCCGCGCCCCGTAAAATGACGTCATAAAGGAGATTACGGTTTTAGATGTTTGTGGATATTTTTATTGCCATTTTAGCTTGCGGAAACTTCATACGGCCGATATGAGAATATTTTTATATAATATTTATACTAGAAAGTCTTAAGGCTACGAATATATATAATATATGTATGTCGCGCTATCCTAAGTGTAGAAAAAACTATTAATAATAGAATAAACTATAATGTTGACTAGCTAACTTCAGGGTGTCGATTTTTCGAGACAGAGTGCGCCCGCATTGCAAAAAAATACTTTCATAATTTTTCCCTAACGCACTAAAGAAGTATACCTTCAAAAAATCATATTTTTATAGCTTTGGTTTCATACTATACAACCCTTGGTTTCAATGAAAATACATTTAAGTATATTTTATCGAGTATACAATTTCAAATATACATAGATGTCGCCGCAAAAGCATTTTAGTCTTAGCTGGTTATTTTAAGTTACTCTTTTAACGAATACTTTGTTTACGTAAATCACATTGTAGGAAATAATTGATGATTAGTTCATCAAATATAGTTAATCAGATCTTTTAACCCGTGGTATTGTAAATTCATTTTGCAATTTATTATGAATATTACGGAAATCACGTTGTAGGAAATAATTATTTATTTATTTATCGGGTATAGTTAATTGCATCTTTTAACCCGTTTTTTGTTTTTGTTTATTCAAATTGCAATTTATTATGAATGTTACTTGCATAGACATAATTTTTGGACAGTTAATTTAAAATTCAACGTTGGCATAACAGCCCCATAACAACTAAAATGTTTTGTAGCAAATAAATGAAATTATTATGAAATCGTTGTCAAAAAATTTATAATACGAATAAACACATACGAGGGTCAAACTGAAAGTTCTTAGAAAATCAAAAACTAAGTAAACTAACAAGTTATTGATTTTATTATAACT
>DWJZ01008193.1:0-11529 GCA_018249125.1 Asbolis capucinus
TCTCTTCACCCCCACACTTCAACCCCGCCCCCTTACTTCATCCCCCTTCCACCCAACGTCAACACCACCTCTAGTGCATGAATACAAAGTATTATGCTTATATCTTCGACTATACAAAACTTTCATCCCCTATTTCAACCCCCTCAAGCCTGTTTTCGCAAAACCAGTAATCTGTTGTTCCTCAAGATAGTAAGGAGTATAGCAAGCAAATAAAATTGGAATTTAGGATTTTTTGGGTCAAGGAATTTATAAAATATCGTCATATTTTGAAAATTTGTGTAACTACAAATCCTGAACAAATTTCTGTATTTGTAATCAAGAAATAATTTGGTTGAAATATTTGTATTTATGAGTAACGCTCTTTTATGTACATACTTGTATGTTTGGTTTTGCCACTAGCAGCCAGAGCGCACAGCGCGTTCTCACCCTTACGGTGCTGACTGGCCTCCGCTACTCGTGTGTTCGAGGCAAAATTCCTACTTTCGTGTTCGCTATCACTACACACATCATTTGCAAACAGCCGCTAATAATGTTTTATATTGTTCGAGATAACTTTCGAGATCAAAAATTGGTTCTCACTATGAGCACGAGTGTACATTGCCTTGTGCCATATGATAGATTGCCGGAGGTCACAACTGACAAGAGCTAGCGATTATATTTTAATTTTGTTTATCACTGATTGCTTTGAAGTGAAACTGCGATTTGAAACTCGAAAAAACTTTCTGTGATTTGAAACTCGATGTAACGAATCTTCGCGACGAAGAAATGTATAACCTTCCTAAAGTCAACAACACGATTCAGAGTCAGCAGACAACGCCATCTAGTATGCTATGAGTTAACCATAATATAAGGTAATCGATACTTACGTTCACTTCGTGGCTTCCAGGCCGCGTTGCCTAGAAAAAGATATTTACAAATACAATTCGCAAATTTTCTTTTGTATCTCTTTTGTACGTTAAGTACAAAACTCTAACATTAAGTGAGTTGCTTAGTTTGTCAATATTTTAGAAAGATATTTAGCTGTAACTTCAAATAAGACGATAAGTTATAAGGTTTAAGCAGAATTGCATGTACATTTTAAAATGCTTATAAAATATGCTAATAAGTTACGCCTGAACTCTATAAACTATTCTATAAATAAAATAAAGATATGTTTGTATAAGGTCATCTACCTGTCAGTGAAACCTTTCAAAACTTGCATTATCACTAACACATCAACGATAAGATATCTGAAAATAGTAACTTGTCATTTTGACTAGCAAACATTTTCCATACTTTACCTACTTTCGAACCAATTGTTGAATTTTTTAAATCTTGAAATGAAAATGAGGGAAAATTTAAACTTCTTCCACCAAATAAGGGCCCCCTGAGTACGTTTTCCTCGTAAGTGGGGAGATACGGAGTATATTCCTAGCTACTTCTTTCCGGATCGATGGAGAGGTTAAAGAGAGTTCAAACCAACCGAAGGTGGCTGCCAATGGGTCTTCGGCTAGACTAAAAATTCTCTATCTTCTGATGGTAACAATTGGCAGCCAAGGCTTTATGTGCCCTCCAAATACAGAAGCTGTAAGAAATTTTTCACCACTAGCACTTAACTTGCAGATAACTTACAATCGACTCAAGCCGCCGGTTTATGAGTGCTTGTGGAAAATTGTTATATAAGAAATATAACCTAACTGTGCGCGCCACTTAATATACTTAGTTAATTAGTTAATATACTTAATTATAAAATTAAAGTAGCCTAGCCTACTCCTTATTACATGAGCTGTCAGTCAATGAAAGTTCCATCAAAATCGGTCCAGCTATTCCAGAGATTAGTAGGAACAAACGGACAGACCGACAAAAATTATGGAAAAAAATATTTTACCGTGTATATATATTTGTATGGTGAAGTAAGAAACGGTAATTTTAATATTGCAAACGGACACTCCAATTTTATTTATTTGTATAGATTATTAACATTTCAAATACTCATTGACAGCAGTATGAGATTAATTAGATTCCGATACCCTCACTTAGACAGGTGACGTATGTTTATCAAAAGCAATTCACGAATGGTCATTAGATATCAGCTAAGATTTAATGAGTCTTTCATCAGTCTGAAATTGATTAAAAACATCCTTCAACTTTCTAGTTTTTACTAACTGTAATGACTATTCATGTTTATTGTAATAGCAGAACTGGCTTGATTCATAAAACTAAATTAAAATACCTTAACTACTTTCCGGCCGCGACTTAGTCCGCATGGTGTTGACAAAAAATAGCCTACGTGAAATGACGAAAGGATTCATCTTAGGCACGACAAGCTCACTTAAAAGTTAAAATAATATTAAAAAGTAAAAGTTAAAATAACATTAATATGTTAAAATAACATTACAAATTCCGTACATCAGCTATAAAATTAATAACAAAATACATACAGGTGTACTTCAGAAAAGTGATAAAGCCCATACTCTCGATAAACATACCTATCTGTCACCCGCTTTATAAAATAATATAAACTTATGTATATGTAATCTAGTGTAACCCGGAGGAAAAAAATAAAAAGAAAAAAGTATTATTCCAGACTATAATTTAACCATTCAGTAATTTATGCGTGAAAGAGTAACAAACGTACGCATTTAAAAATGATAATATTTTTCATGCTCATTGTTGTCGAATTGAATACTAAAATAAATCGTCTTAAATCACAGTACCGTTATCGCGTGTCGCCCATCACTTGCCTCATCTCGAGTGGCTATTACTAGTAAATATGACTGCAGCGCCCTCTGTAGTTCACTCAATATAAATTTATTGTCCACTCGCCTCCGCTATGAGCGCGCGTCTCCCCTGAAGTATACATTACCCATTCCATTCCTTGGTCATAATTTTCCACTCGTACCCACGCGTCAAGGTACTGAAAATACCTAAAAAATTCCAGTGTTGTTCCTGAGTTATCTGTGTGATTTGTGTAAAATTGTTCCTTTAAAGTGTGTGATATTGACAAGAGTGGATTGTGTGATTTATTGTCTGGTTTGAAGGGCTTCAGGAAATTGTTGTGGTAAGCGTTTAGATAATGTTTTTCATTGTAATATTTCCTAAGCTATTGTTCTGTCCTTGTGATTATCCTTTTAAAGAAGTATTATTATAAATTAGATCATCGTTGGTGTCATACAAGAAATCGTAATGTGGAATCGGTGGTGTGTAATTGTATATATGCATTATATGTTTATTTCATAATTTTACAATACAATTCTTACTAATATACTAGCTGTGTCTGTCTGTTTTTTGCTTTCACGCCTAAACCACTACACTGGTTTTAATGAAAATTGGTATAGAGACAGACGACGAATCGAAAAAGAGGTTGGGCTACTTTTTATCGCCGATATATTTATTGCACACTGAGAAGGTTGAACTAAACAAGATTAGTAATGTATTATTTATTTTGAGAACAATGAATAGAAATTCCCTTTGTACCCTTAGAATCTTGAGACATCTTCTCCTTACCACCAGCTGATATTGTTATCAAGGAATAACGCAGTAGCAGTACGTAAAAAAATGAAACGTTGACCTCAAGATTGTATCGTAATACTTGAAATACTAACTCTAATCTTGATTAAAATCAGTCAAGTGCGATGTAAGCTGGCACTGAAGGTTCCTTATCGTTAATACAGTACCTATTTACTTCGAAAAACATGATTCTTGTATGAGGACTGCCTTTTTTTGCCCACTACTGAGCAATGTTACTGAGGAGGCCTAGTAAATACTTCACCTCGCTGCTCTAATGATTGGTGCTTACCAATCCAAGTGTCACACCGTTTTATGACTTGGCATGCATATGGCTCTGGCATTGCATATACTGCTACCTAATAACAACTGAAATTGACGACTTTACGTGCCCTCTGAAGCACTAATGGTCAGTCATCCTCCCACCGGCCACGACCGAATGAACAAAAGCGAACGATTGAACGATTCCTTTATTTATCTATATTTTTAGTAAAAATATGTGAGTACTAGACATAGATAACTGACACTGTCTTTCTAGATCTTATCTTTAATGTCTAAAAAGTCAGCTTTATCTATCAATGTTGTTCAATTACTTTGTTGTCTAATAATATACATTTGAATTTTGTATCACGTAAATACGTAAAAACAATGAAAAAATATTGATATATAAGTAAATTCTTATTTTAAATTCTTCCTTATCGTTCTCATCTTTATTTCTTTTCTCTATGTTGTGTCTACTTATTTATATTCTTCTTGTCTTACTTACACATACAGAACTCTCTGCACATCCTTAAATTTGACTGGTAGAGAGTGCTTTTGTTCCTCTTATTATTATAATATTCCATACGACTTTGTGACTCTATCCCACAAAAACTACTTAACGGATTTATAATAAATTCTGCAAAGAGACGGTTTATCATGTGGCTACATATAGGCTACTTTTATTAACACCACGCGGGCGAAACCGCGGACAAAAACTAGTGATGATACAATTTAGTTGATCATAGTTGCAACTCGTAACTGCCCCACTACTGGGCTCAGGCATCAGATATTTTGCGGGGTACAAGCTGTAGTCCACGCTGGCCACGTGTGGGTTGGTACAATTGAATTAGTACAAAAATATTCAAATTAATTTAATAGATGCGGGCGTACAACGCATTATGAATCAATTGCTAAGTTGTAACATATTATCATTATTTATTATTCATTTATGCATATCACACGTGCAATCATCATCTATTACAAGTAGTTAAAGCGCATTTGTTTATCTAAAACAACATTAATTTATGTAGTTTTATAGAACCCTAGAATAGAATTCTAGAAAAATATCTTTTCTGCATTCAAGCACAAAATTCTTCTTTAAAATTGTCCGAAAAAAGATATAAAAATGGAATGGAGATATATCCTTTGTCCATTTTTATATATTTTTTCGGACAATTTAAGAGAAGACTTTTGTGGAAACAAAGGATAGTGATGTACTACAGTTTTATAGAGGACACCAATGTCTATAAATACGTCTGTGATAATCAGTCATACTTACAGTTATGTCACAATAACTACATTTTTCTGATAAATGGTTCTTCCGAAGCGAAACGAAGGCAGTTTCGTATGATTTATATGAATAGGTTATTATTGAACGGAACGTACACTTGTATACGTTACAGATGCATCACGCGGATTCAATTAGAGTGCCCACGCTAAATGGACGAACGACGCGAAAAACGTCACAGTTTTAACACTGAAAATTAATTTTAATAAATACTCGAGATCACGTGAAATGTCTACGTGAATATTTAAGAAATAATTAGTGACTTACTAACGCTGATGTATATTGATTTGTATTGTAAAACATTGATGAAAATGGTTTGAAAATTGGCTTTTAAAGGTTCTACTAATATTATAAATGCGAAAATTTTGCTTGCGTTACATATGTATATGTATTATATCTGGAAAAATTCCAAGGCAAATTTTTTTCAACACACTCAGGCCGAGCTGGGGGCGGTATTGTATAATTCTACTACGCTAGGAAAAAGTGCAAATTGGTGGACTTCACACACCTTTGACAAGATTATGGAGAATTCTCAGGAGTGCTGCAGTGTAGGTGTCATAAGTAGGTACATAAGTTTGAAAGCTAGAGGTGCATGCTGCAAGATTTGAACCTAGAACCTCCGTTCAAAAGACCAAGGTTTAAATTAGTAATCTATCATCGCCTGTCACTAAGCTACAGGTCTGTAAGTTAGGAATATTTTAAACACTTTTGTCGATTTATTAGTTTCTCTCAGTTTACTCATTATCGTGTCAGTCGATCAAGTCAATAACTTTACAGTGTAACTGTTCGAATCAAGTAACTTAACATAAACCTTTCAATACTTTTTCAGTTGATTAAATAAAGTTATAAAATATTGTCATCTTATAATCTCAGTATTAAGTTAAATTGATAATTTAATTTATAACATAAATTTAATTTTTGACTTTTTTACGAATTATTATAGAATTTAATTGACATAGATAATTTACTGAATGTTAATTTCATATAGACTTTTATTATAATTATTTAGGATGATTGTAAGAAATTTGTATTCTAGAAAATTATCAGAATAAGAGACTATCATGGACATGTATAATAAATAATTATTAAGATCTAAACTTTGTAATATTCAGTGCAAATCAATAAATTAATAAATGTTTGTGTCCCTTATTAATTAATAAATGTATCTGCGAGAAAGTATCACAGCAAGTTGCTCATTGAATTTCATCAACACAATTAGAAGCCAGACTGTCTAAGATAACATATTGTCCTATAAATTGCGAGGAAATGTTTCTAGAGGTACCGAGGACACTGTTCCCCAGCTATCCTTGTTAGCTACCACAATCGAGAAAAAATTAGGTGTATCATCAAAATGGAACTACAAAACATTAGTTCGATAGTAAGCTCAATATTAATCATGTGAAAAAAAGTACTGGGAACCAAGTACTATAGGTTTAAATGTCGTTTAACAAATGCATTAGTACGTTATGGTTCTTGCTATCAGACCTTGATAATACTCGTGTCAACTAGGTGATTATAATAATTATATATATATATATCATATTGCCCATGTCATATAATATATATTGATTTATCTCAATTACAAGTAGGAAGAGATGCATTATATGTTCGATTCGTTATCGATTAATACTGTTATAATTACTAGTATTCCTGAGTGATATTCTATGATTATTTTAAGTAATTATTTTGAGTAAAAGGTTTGGTTAGGATGTGGCTTTTATTTAAGATTTTGTTATTCAAAATGGTATGACACTAAAATAATGTGGCTATTAAAATTTTACTTAATACTAAAAGTATTGTCTGTCAGTGAACTTTTCTTCTAAGTAGAAGTCAGCGGAAACAGGGTCATAAATAGGTTTTAAAAATGTCATTAATAAGAAAACAATATTAATGAATTCATTTATATATCAATAAATGGGAACAATTTTAAATGTTATTAATGACTCAAAAATATATATCAGAAATGTAAACAATCTAGTAAAATTATTTATTTCATCTGATAAATTAACAGGTCACTTAATAAAATTAAAAACATTAAAATTAAATGAACAGCTCACTCAATTGAATTAAAAACAAAAAAATAAAATTAATTTAATAAATATATTTCACTGAAATTAAAGGTGTGATAAGACTTGGTTTGGTTTCTAAAATTGTTTACTGATTTAAAAGGCACAGCCAATTGAGTAACTTTGTATTTATGTATGTAAATACGTAGTATTGTCGTGATAGATATTATTAGATACTTATTTATCATCGACGTTGTTAAGTAAATAGGTAAATACTTTAATAAAATAAAGTAAAGAAAAAAATAAGCAGGATATTAAATATTTTATAACCCGTACATCACACGGTCACCTCCCATATCTCCAAGGTGATTGAGCAGTTAATGTGTTAACCGTATGATATTTTAAAACTGCTCAAAATAAATACTTTTCGGTACGTTTAAAGTCAAAACCCGCGCATTTCGTAATAAGCAGTAGCCAGTGATGATGTATGTTGTATAAAAACTCAATCGGTTAACCCTTTCACTGCCGTACGTATGATGGGAGATATGAATCGGCAATCATCATATATTGTTATGCAATATTTATGATTGACGTGTTTATATTCTTGTTTTTGTGAAGACATCGCTTTAAAATATATTTTTGCGATGCAATTCAAATGTGCTGTCTTGTTGTTCCCGGAACTTGCGTCGTATAAAAACTGTGGAAATATTTCATTTCTATAGTCGATTCGACCTGGAATTTGCACAGAGTATAAAACCGTCGTCAAATGGGAAACAATTTGGGTTGTAATAATTTTTATTGAATATCCATTATACTTTCAAGGAATTATTTTACCAAATGTGAGATTCTGAGTTCTTGTAATCAGGAAATATATGTTTAAAATTGATAACGACTCTCTCATTATTCTTCGCAAATTCGGCTATTAAGAATATATAGTATTATATTTTAATGGAGAATCCTAAACCTAAGGTTCTGTTGTACAATTTGTACCTAAATATTAGCTGAAAGATATTTAAAATCGATTTATTAGTTTTTGAAATTATTCATTACAAATAAACAAATCTTTCCTAATATTCGTGTAAATCAATTTAATACAATTGCTGAGACTAAGCTCAGGCGGCCATTAATTGGTTTAAGCTTCATATTTAAACAATTAATAATTAACGATACATTTTTCGTAACATTTTAGGGTTAATTATAAAGAAGTGCATCAGTACATTAATCAAAAAGGTTTCCTTGGTTTCCGTATATCCAGTTTTTGTTTCTTTAATTGTCAGTTTGTGATAATATGAATTATTATTGCTGGTTTTTGCTTCGGTGGTCGGCCATTACTTCAATGTTACTCGGTTTAATGTCACGACACAATGATTAATATTTTTTATTAAATAATAATATAGGAATTGTTGTAGTTTTGTATGTACAAAATTAAAAATAAAAGGTTGAAGTTTGAAGTCACTTACCATCAGGTGGGATCGTAGTCAAGCGCTATGTTATCTAAGGTAAAAAAATATTCATAGTCGCGTGGCGGGTTTCGTTTGTACGCGATCGAATAAGTTAAGCAACAGCGAGTGGGCAGGAGGATTGGTGACTGGAAGTGACAAAATTCTTGAGCACTTCTGGCCTTTGGAAGGCACATCGGTCCCGTTAGATTGACCATCTTATAAACCATCCATCGTGGCATAAAATCTTCCGATATTTAAGTTGGCCATTAATCTCTCCACCAATCTCTCTGTATGCTGTAGGCCTCCTCAGTGTAAGGAGAGACTCGAGCTCAGCAGTAGGCCATCAATGAGTTGAACCAACTTCACAGTAGGATTCCCTGCGTCACGACTGGCATGAACGTCAATGGAATAGCCCAGTAATACTGATAACTGAAAATCTTCCTTTCACTGCGCAGTATAATACAGATTTGAATTTTGTTCGCAGCCGCAGATAATTAGTTGTTCTCGGGTCATGGATATTAGTGATCTAATATTGTTCATGCGGATCACTGTATCAAATCGTGGTACCATCGCCTCTGTCGGTCTTTGTAGCAGATGAAGCACAATTTTTCCACGGGAAAAAAGCTTTCTCGGGATTACCATAATTTAACGTAATAATAGATTAATGTTTGCTTGTTTCTATGTTTGTTTATCCTATATAGACCATGAAATGGTAGGAGATACACTACCAATTTTAACAACTTTGTCCAGGTTTCTTTGGTTTTGATATCATATTATATCCATCGGACACATGTTAGGTGAGCAACGCGCGCCGGGTGCAGCTTAAAGAACAATTTATAATGTACTATTTATTAAAATTTTAGCAAAAATGTGTTAATTATTTAAATATATTATAATTTAATTAATATATTAAAAAAAATCACGCTGTTAGGATATAACTGCGTAAGAGAGCGTAAGTTTTAAGTTAAATCAACGACAATACCATATAAATTTTACATAATCGAAAACTAATTGGATACCTGTTTGTGTATATGACAAAGATATATTATAATACCTGTGACTATATGAAAACAAAACGTCTTTTATTTTCATACTTTACCATGAAATTGACCTTCTATTTTATTCAATTCAAATATTTCGTACCGTTTCGATTATCCAATGTATAATGTGGTAACTGCAAATTTCACGATTTTTCGTGATAGATAAAGATTGTTACATTAAGAACACTAATATGTTGCTTAGAACAAAATGACACAAATTATAAATTGATTTTACAGACAAACTTGAACTGTCTTACATTTTTTTTTAATACTATTTAATACCCACGGATTCGTTACGGTTATCAATTAGTAATGTTATAAATGCCACACTTTGTGAGGATGTATAGATAAATTAATATTTTTTTATTACTCTTTCACGCAAAAAATTGCTAAGCTAGATCCATTTAAATGAATTTTAGCACTGAGATTATAATCTGGAATCGACTCACTTATCAACGCGAGAAAAGCGGGCATAGACTTGTAGTTAATGTGTAATGAAATAAGTAGTTAACTTAAGCCGGGATATACATAAACGTTCTTAAATAAGTCACCTTTTTCACAACCGGTTGGTCAAATCCGAATCATAGTAATTAAATGTACGTACAGCAAGCTGTCAATCACTCAACAGGAAAACTTGGGGCAACTTTCTGTCATAACTGCTTAGTCTATCTTCAACTGTAATCTACTAGCCATACTTATAATGCATAATCTATAGTAAATCACTCAAAAATACCTTCTATAAATTAGTGCTTGACCGCGATCCTCTCTAATGGTAAACAGCGGTGCGGTCTTAGATAGTAAAGAGCACTAACTTAGTAAAAACCTGTTCACTCTAGACTTGAAGCCACTTACATTGTAATCGAACGGAAACACCGACGCGGATAACTTATTCCAGTCCTTTGCAGTACGTATGAGGAAGGAAGAAGTAAAGCGCGATGTTCGTAATGATGTCAACGACGAAGGGATGGATACAAGACGTGCACCGGCTCGTTCGATGATGTAATGTAAACTACATCTATTACAAAAAATAATCTGTAGTTTATAATTCACGTAAATAAATCACTTAATCCTTGCAACAAAAATAAATTCCATATAAAAAGGAAAATCCTAATTTTGTGACTTCCCACATTTTATCATAGGGATTATAAACGAAGCTTCGTTCTTTTAAATATTTATAAACGTAATGAGCGTGTTATTAACAAATAAATAAAAACAAATTCTCTCATTAGAAAAATCTTATCTATAAAAAAGTGTCTTGTATTGAGTAAAGTACAGTGTGTCTGCATATTCTTAGGTACAGTCGTGAGCGGCAAGATGTTTATTATTTTAAGTTATAACAAATTATACTTTGCCTTCCTATACAGTGTTTATTTGCTTTAAAATATTCTACGTAAATGAACAATCACTTCACGCTTGTGGAAAAATATATAATCCTACTAATATTATAAATGCGATAGTTGTATGTTTGTTACTTCTGCACACAATAATTGCCGAACCCTTTTTCATGAAATTTAGCATACACATAACTTGGATTAACATATAGAAGTTTTAATCCCAAAAATCCCGCGGGATCGGATTTTAAGCGGGTAAAACTTCTACGCGTATGGGTATAACTTCTTAAGAAAAATATTAAAACTACCAACTCCTTTTTTTAAACATACCATGCGGGCGAAGCCACACGTGGACCCTAGAGTGTAAATATAAAAGTAATATTTATTTATTTTTGTATATGTATTTATGTACTCTACGTGTCGCTTTGCATCTTCTTTCGTCATGCGTACCGCAAAGGACTGGAATAAGCTACTCGCGTCAATGTTCCTGTTCGATTACAATGCAAATATTTTCAAATCAAGAGTGAATAGTCTTTTGCTCAATTAGCGCGCTTTATTCTCTGACGTTTTCAACTGACAGTAATATAAAGCTGGTTTTGTATACATTTTTATGATTCTGACGTTACCTGTTTAAATATCAAACAGTCTGACCTTATAACCATTAAAAATATTTTA
>DWJZ01008194.1:0-11529 GCA_018249125.1 Asbolis capucinus
CACAGAACAAACATTCCTGCTCATCACAGAAAAGTTTGACCAGGGTGGGAATCGAACCCACGACCTCCGGTGTAGTAGTCGGGTTCACTAACCACTAGACCAAGCGGCCTGTCAAATTGTTATTAATTGATTGAACATCGTTTTGTACAACATTTGTAGCGAACAAATGAATTGAAATTGAAAATATACCTACTTGAGATAGCCGCCAAACGCATAATATGGCTTTTGATGTAATTTGTTGGAAATTATCACCTAACTTGGGTAGGTATCAATAGTATAGTGTACAGCGAAGGTACTAGGTTCAATTTCATGTAAATATTTTTATACAAGTTAGGTGTTTGATCTCAGGTCGTGGTTGTTATTGAGAAATGTATTGTTATGTTATAAGTATGCTATCCATTAGGTACTTAGTCAATCCTTTGCCATTATTAATATATAGATAAATCATCGAGTCCTACCAAGATTTAGCCAAACCGATCTCAGTCTAAGAGCACAGTAACATAGTGTCGCAATCTACTCTTGAGTTTTTACGCTGATATACATTTATTACTTAGCTACACATATATGACTGAATGCGGTATATATTGAAGACTACCAATTTATTAAGGACTCTCTTTTTACAGACTCTGGCAGTGAGTCAGGATCTCATAAAAGTGGACGTGCGCGGACTGCGGCGGCTGCTGATGGAAAACCCACTCGTGTGCGCACTGTCCTCAATGAAAAGCAGTTGCATACGCTCAGGTAATACATTTTCCATAAAAAATCATGACAAATATGTTATTTATTATTTTAATTACGGGGGAGGATGAGTTGATATGGCAACTTTGACGAACCTGTGTTGCCAAGTAGCTAAAGGATTTTTTCCCGGCATTATATTACAGGAATATATAATAACCTTCATTTAGTACATGAACTGGTGTTTTCAATAATTGAAATCTATTTTATAATACTTACCGTAGGCAAGTCCAAGTTTTTAATTTACTTTTTAAAGACTAATTTAATTTTCAAAGACTTCAATGATACCAAAATTGTATCATTTAAAGTTTAGATTTTAATTGATTGCGAATAAATAAAGTAAATATTTATGTTACTGTTAAAAATAGAGCTATATATATATTTTATAACACTCAAGAAAATGTGAAGGTAACATGAAATGTCTCAGGGGACACATTTCAACATTAATAGATTCTTTCACGGTTTTCTTTGTTGTAGAACATGCTACGCAGCGAACCCTCGACCAGACGCTCTGATGAAGGAGCAGTTAGTGGAGATGACAGGCCTTAGCCCTCGCGTCATCCGCGTGTGGTTCCAGAACAAACGGTGCAAGGACAAGAAGAAAACCCTGCAGCTCAAGATGCAAATGCAGCAGGAGAAGGTAATTCATGTCAGTCGAATTTATCAATGTTTATTAGTTTAGTAGTAGAAGTAGTGAAATTAAATTATAGGTTAAATAAAGCTGGCTAAAGTTAGATCTGAAAGACATACACAGTACCTTTATAGGCAGGTAATGATAATTGAAATGGCAGTTAAAACCAGCTAAATTCAAATCAGATGAAGGGAAACGTGCCAACGTGAAATTTTACTCCGAAACACACTTGCATCTTGTACAAAGATTCCTTTGCAGTTTGACAGCCGTCTGATAGAGAGATTGAGATTCAAAGACGGACGATTACAAAATACTTTAAATCCTTAAATGGCGCCCTCTAAATATTTTTTATATTCTGTTAAATTAGTGTTAAGTGCTATGAAACGTCCATTGTATAAAATAAAGTAAAAAATGGCATAAAACTAGTCTTTGGTGAAACGTTATGTATATTTTACAGAATTTTCCACATTTTATTTCACATATTATATCGTATTAGATTTTTTTAATACATGGCTTTAAAATAAAAACTAACCTAAACCTGTCTATAGGAAGGCCGAAGGCTCGGTTACATGTCAATGGGGGTACCACTGGTAGCCGGGTCGCCGGTGCGGCACGAGCCCGCGGGCTCACTCGCACTAGAAGTGACTGCCTACCAGCCGCCGTGGAAGGCCCTCTCGGACTTTGCCCTCCATGCAGACTTAGATAGAGCCCCCCATCATAGCGCTGCGTTTCAACAACTCGTGAACCAGGTATAATTTATTTTATTGGTTTATATTAATTTATACCTAGTGGGTAAAAGTCTTACGCATGTTATTTGACACAAAATTATGATTATAATATGTATCAAATTGTATTACTTCATTCTCCATTGCTTTACGGTATACATTAAGTGTCAGTTATTAATTAGTAATAAAAATAACTTATTAATTCAGATGCACGGCTACGATGTCCCTTCTCTCCCTCCCCCGCGACCCGCACACAGCGGTGAAGACAACTATGTCACTTACCTCGAGAGCGACGACAGCCTGCCACCGTCTCCCTAGTGTCGTCTCACCTAACCCCCTCCACATGAGAGGAAAGGAGACACAGAACTTTACGTTTTTCAAGATGAGATTTTTAGGTAAATTTTTTCAAGAAACGTGGCAACACTGGTGAATGTTACCTGCTTGAGAAATATTACCCCTGCGTGGGGTAAATGGACTTAAAGATTGTTGCAACCTATTTGAACAAATGTGATTTATACTCAATATCTCTAATCGTATTGTACAACTTAGATACCGTAGTTTTAAGCCTTTTATGATTCGTGTCACAGATGTTGATTTTTTGTACACCCTATTATTTAATGAACCGAAAATCTAATCATAATATTTATTGTACGCATGTAATTAATGCTGTGCTCATATATATAAACCATAGAGTATCTTCTATTAAGTATTACAGTTAAAAACAACAATCGTGACACGAGCTGTATTTAAGAAATAACTATGTACAATGAAAATATCACTAAAACTTTGCAATTAACCATTAGAATGTTTTATAAAATACGGTGTAATAATTAATTATACAGCAGTGTTTTATTATTTGTTATTTATTAATTATTAAGATAATAATGGTTTATAGCAAAGTTATTAACTAGTATGTCAAGTAAGCCTTGTTTTAACATGAATTTAAGATAGATTATAATAATTGTTCAGTGCGCAAACTTGCCAGGTATTGGTACGGGATATGGTTTATTTTGGTGCATTTAAACTTTAATTCTGGTATCACCGTCGTGATGGGAGTAGCAAATTAGTGACTATTATATGTGATGTTTACCATTAGTTTAATTTAGTATATTCATTTGTATTTTTTATTTACCCTTGGGTATGTTTTATACTTAAATGCTAGATCTGTTGTTTAAATGTATATACATTTTATGTACATATACTGTAAAAATATGAATAAAACTTAAAATATTTACTTACGTGTTACTCTATAAGTGTATTCTAAATAGACTAAGGAAATTTCATGTGTAAATTTTTATCTTTTGAAGCACAGCCAAGCATTGTAAAATAGGATAATTTCTCAAAAAGAGCAGTGATATATTAAAAAGGCATTTTTGGGGAAAATATTGAGACTATGACATGCAGCTCCGAAATACGAAAGAAACGCATTCAAGAACATCGAACTGTTTTTGAAAAATATTGAATTTCACTACATATAGTATACTGAATCCCTAATTCCCCAACTGGAAAGCGACGGGCT
This sequence comes from Asbolis capucinus, assembly GCA_018249125.1. Lineage (NCBI taxonomy): Eukaryota > Metazoa > Arthropoda > Insecta > Lepidoptera > Hesperiidae > Asbolis > Asbolis capucinus. The sequence goes on from DWJZ01008194.1 coordinate 3,611, forward strand.
ATGCTATTATTGGATAGAATACCAGATGTTTTAATTTATTCTGTAGCTAAAACTGTACACTGTATTTAGATTGTGAGCATATGATTATTAAAAAATTGAGTACCAAATTTTCTATGATTTTCCCCTTTTATATGAGAGGTAAGTATGCTTACTTTCATTCATATACCTTATTTACACAAAACAAAAGTTTATCTACGGCATAACAACATTGTCATTTCGCAAATAAGTCACGTGCCGTGAAACGATAGTCAATACCCATGAATATATGTTTAAAATACTCTGTACCCACGTATAAAGTACTCTGTACCCACGAATTTAAAGTACTTGAGGCCTCAAAAGCACTTTTAGAACCCAGTAATTTTAAATTGTTCATAATTTTGAGTTTTGTGAGCTGTAGTTGAATTAAAAGTATTTTTTGAAAGTTACTTTTATTTTTTAAGGGCAGAATGTATGTTAGACAATTTATAACGTGTTCGCTAGATGGCGGTGTCAGTAACATAATTATTACCGATGATATTGGTTTACCAGGAACTTATAACGATGCACCTCAGACACCAACATTTTCTTTCTATTTTTAATCATTCAAAACATATTGATTTAGATAAATGAAATCAATGGTTGTCTGTTTGTCGTCATGGACTTCTAAATGGTGGGAGATACAACACTGATATCTTTAGCAACTTTATTCAGAATTCTCTGAGAAAGATTTTGATAACAAAATTATATTGACCGGTTACATGGTTGATGAATTGACGCGTAGTAACGCACGCCGGGTACGGCTAGTATAATATTGGCAATACAAGTGTTTTTAATTACCAAGAAAAAGATGTATATAAGTACAACTTATATACAAATATTGGTAACAAGAATATAGGAAAAAATAAAAAATATTAGGTATAAATACAAATTTATTGATACCTATGATATATGACCTAACTAAAACTATCTTATCTTTGTATAATAACTTGAAAAGAGCAATTGCTTGGATGACAATAAACTATTTTTGCAAGACATCCTATTTAATTCAAACTGTATACCTGACTGATACACAATTTGTCGATTTTCAAAATTCTTTAAACTATAAAATGCACTGTTGTGGCATTGGACTTATAAATCAAAGTCGTAATTATGATAATTCCTGTCATGTGGGAATGCAAAATTCACATAAAACGTAATTCAACATTAGTTTTTGCATTAGAAATATAGAAGTAGCCAGTTATGGTCTATTTAGGCTATAGTGTAAATCGAAACCTGCTAAGCCACCTTCAAATACCAGACTCAGAGACAGCTATGAGTGTCCATTAATGATTCTGAATGCCGCAATCATCACTCTTGCTCATGTCTTATTAACTTAGACTGTTGTGGTATAACAATATCATGTCTATGACATGTAAGTCGCTGATTTATAACCTTTTCTTGAAGGATCGCATTCTATTACTACGACGAATCCCAGCAGCACGGACCCTAATCCAATATTCCTTAGTGTTGGGATCCAGATCTTCGATACGGGGTGGTGGGCCTGTATTTAGCTGCCACAGCCAGTCTGGGTACTCATTGTCAGGTTTCAACTGAAATAAACAATAGAAAAATGAGATATCTTTGGACAACTCACACATGGCCATCTGGTCCCAAACTAAGCATTTACAGTATGGTCAGACAACCAATTAACATACAATTGCATATATGTATAGTGTAAACTATAATGAAACTTAAGAGACTGTGCATTTTTATCTTTATACAGAATTATCGTTATGTGTAGTTGGGATTGCGTGTAGCTTTTAACATAAACCAACGAAGTTGTGCTCACTTCTACTTTATAGGGAGTTTATCATTACAAAGGATAACATTATAACAGGTTACATTATATTTAAATTTCTAAACACATTTAAATTGATATTTTTCATTTTTCCAGTCACAGTATTATAATCTCTATGTTTCTTTAAGACAGATTGATACTGACAAAGAGGAATTATTGTCTAACCCTACAATCTGATACCGCTCAAAGCCCATCAACTGGGCTAACAACTTCTACACATCAATCATAACTGGGATCAACAGATTTACATATCCTCGGAAACACAGAACTACAATTTTTTTTAACTTGCTTCATTTTCATCCCACTGAGAAGCCCAAAATTGTTTAATTTAATCACTTAAGATTGCTGCAAGAGACCAAGCTATGATCACTACGATGCTTCATTTATTATGATTATTTATCAAGCTACTTAAAATGGTTTATATAAAAAAGATCAAAGTAAATGAAAACTAGCAATTTAAATGTGTGTATTTAGGCACAAGTAAGCCAGTAATGTAGAGACCTGGTTTCAGTAGTGGACCCAATGATGGGTTAAAGCTAAACCAGAACAAATTGAGAGAGGTTACTCATTTCTATCTATACAAATTATATTTATCTACATTATACCTTAACATCTTCTCCGGTGACATAAATATTGGAACCACACACATAGTTTACTAGTTTCTCTGGGTCTGTTTCAACAGGGAGTTCCTTCTTCTCCATAGGGCCTAACTTTCCTAATTTCTTCTTGCCTTTGCCCAAGCCGAGTACACCTGGAATATTAGGAAGTATTGATGAGGATAGTGAAAACACACTCAACATTAATAAAAACTATAGTATAATTAGATTATATGTACATAGTTTAACTGGAGAAAGGGTTTTAAGTGGCTGTTATTATAACGAAATCGTATCTCAATACATGCAAATTAGTGTGGTTTGTATTCAAAATTAAGTAATTTCTACTGTAATAATAAGCAAATGTAGCAGCAGAAATACGAAATAGAGATTGCACGTTCCTATTTCACAATAAATATACGAGTAATGTATGTACGTAACCAATTTGGGGCTCTAAATTTTCAATGTGATTGTTAATGTTATAAATAATGTAATTCGTAATGGAATAGATTTAAGCAGTTTCGTAGTATGTACAATTAGTTGGTTCGTAATATAACCAACTCACCTCCTGCAGCTGATGTTGTTTTTTTCGTTACAGCATTACATATGATACCTGTGTGAATATTCACAGATTTAGTAGTAAAACCTATTTGCGATTTACATACAAGCCTTGACACCGGTGGGCAAACTCGAAGTATGTAATGTATCATAGACATTTCTGTTAGGAATTAAGTACACTAAGAATAAAATTCAGGAATTTATTTATTTACAATTAATTAGAAATTCACTGAATTTCGAGGTTAATTGGAACATGACTATGACAGCTTTTTAACATTACAATTGACACTTGACAATGAAATTATTGAGTTGTTGCCAGTTACATCCACAATATGATAGATTTCGTATACAAAGGTATTCCTGCGTTTTTATCACGAAACCCCTGATAATTAAATCCAGTTTGTTCTTTGTGAAGTTCTCTTTTATATAGATTCAATTATGTATATATATCAATTAAACTATTTGCCTGGATAATAGTAAATTGTAAATTACTTATGAGAATAATAAAGAGGGCACAATGCTCGCGGTCCACTTGAATCTACAGACGTATAAATTAAATGTAATCTACGTCGCCGTTTATGGTGCAATCCATGGACCAATGCTGTTATTTCAATGTTTTCATCAGTTCCGAATAAGGGAACTTATGTTTTCTAGGCTTTTTAAAATCGTGACATGTTCCTTAATCGTGCCGAGAATTTTTATCTGGCAGCACTGCCGTTTATAGCTGTCATTAGTCAATTTCTTCATTGATTGATGTTTTTGGTTCGACTTCTTTCATTGTAAAGATTTTTAATTGCTAGAGATTTGATTGGATGTTTCATTCTGCTCAATCAGCTCAAAAGATAAAGTGGAAAAGAAAGAAGGCAAAATATAATTTTGCAGTGATAATAAGTTAAGCCCCTGACTCATACCCAGACTTGCCATTTGATTGGCTAATAAATTATGGCTAGGGGAATTCCGTTTTGAAGTTCTGAGTCCTGAGTGCGCTCAGTATGAAAGAGGACGACGATTTAGACTACGACGAAAACGATCCTGAATTTTATTTTTTTAAAGTGAGTCACTCGGTGTTAGCTGTTGACTAAACAGCCTAGTGCATTTGATTATTGCTATCATAGTTACTAGAAGCACTTGTTGCAGTTAATTTGTGTTTTATAGTAGTGTTTTTGTGTTGTGGCATACAATTTTAGTGGATTTGTTTCGCTTCGTGATATAATTTGTGAACAGTAGTGAAGGTAAGTCTATACAGTTTTTATTTTCGCTTCGTTTTTGCAAGTATTAACAATCCTTGACCTCGTCACTTACTGAGGGTCTATTAGTTAACCATATTATTTGGTTTTTAATAAATAAAGCAATTGTCACACTTCATTATGTTTATGATTGTTAAAATATTAATTATTTTGTAACTATCTAATAACAATGCTAATTGCATAAGTGATAAAGTCAGTACTTATTTTCCTTAAATGAATATTTTTGATTATTAAGAAAATTACTTCTTTTTATTCTTCACTACTTATTAATTATTATTCAATCAAAAAAATATATATAGTTATATTTATCGTGGACTTTTAAGTTTCTTGATTTTAATAAAATATACTGTGAAAGACCTTTACATTTTCTAGGTGTAGGCTGTAAATTTTTGGCTTCTTTATCTCTACAGTTGTTAGTTCCTAGAATAATGTTATAACCCAATAATTTAGTAGAAGTTGTACAAGACATTGTTTTGAGCATATTTCCTTGCTTATCCAAATTTGATCAAGATTATTCTAGATGCCACCTCCCATAGAAAGTTAGTACAAAATACATTTCTTACAAAAAGTTTGAAAAATGTGCTAATTTTTACCTAATGATATCTAATATTATACCCATTATAACTAGTTGGTTGTTATAAATAAATTTAACTCACATTGCAGTATTGTAGTACAAGTTTACATGTTTTCTGTTTGAAACAAACTAAACGAAACACCAGCCCAAATTTCAAGTGAGCTGGTATGTGTTGAGACACATTTTTGTCACTGACCTGAGAGTTAGCTGTACTATTGAACAAAGTTATCAAACCTTCGTCATGTACCATTAATAAAGTGGAATAAAGAAAAAAAAAATGTTCTGCAAATTTGCTGTCTACTCAGTCTACTGGGAAAATCCACCACAAAAAACAATACTAATGTTTAACCTATGAAAAGATAAAATGACTTATCTGTAGAAGTACGGTTTTAAAGATCAGATAACAATATACTCAGATGTGAAGAAACTAGATCAATACAAGTTTGTATCAAAAGTAATTTTAATATATACAAATAATTTATCACCAGAAAAAATTTATAGCATTCCGCAAAATGAAATGCCAGTGAAATTAACCATTCAGTGATAAGCTAATTGAATTTGTTTTACAAATCATTTAACTCAATTTGTTTTAATTCGGCATGGATTTTAACTACCACAAGGGTCCAGGGAAGGTTAGTTTTAGTTATATTGTAATTATTTACAATTCCATTTTCAAATTAGTTAACTATCTTATTATCCAATATTTTTTAACTATGGTCCGATATTAGATAATATTCAATAATACTGGCCATTAAAGTCTTTTTTATTATAGTTAAAATTTTATGTTAAATTAATGTATCTATAATTTATTTCAGTTTACTACATTAAGAATATGCATATTTAAATAAAAGTAAAAAATAATGATGATTAAAAACACATACTCGTTGCTTTTCCTGTTACTTGTTACATTATATTATTTTCTAAAATAGTTGCAACAGTAATATGAAACATAAAATTTTGTTAAAATTCATCATTTATTTAATTTGGTACATTAATTTTACATTATATATCCCTGCTTGTGAGTAATCCTTTCAATAATAATAGATATAGAATGACTCATGTGTAATATACAAGTAGATATATTTATCTGCGGCTTATGTTAGAGCTGTGTAGAATGAAATTATCAATTTTAATAACTTTTTGTTTGTTATACGTAGTTCCAACCCATTAATGGCCCATCTACAAGTGAAGTCTGAACTATCTTGCAACCTCTCATACTTAGGAAGCCTTGAGAATACACCACACTGCACTAATGCAGATTGGTTGCGGAGTTAGTGGCCAACCCATGTGTCGGAAATGTTTGACAAGTAAAAGTTATTGTACAGTTGGTATTGAATGACAACAACAGGTACCAAGCGTCTTCCGAAGCACAGTAGTGTTCATTTTTGCCACTAGTGGTCTCCTATCCTTCTACCAACCACATCCGTTGCCGCTGTACTTTTTCAATTGATTACAATTGAAACAAGCCGCTGCTGAACGCTTCTAGATTATAGCATACAACTCTAGTCAAAATTAGTGCATGGTTAGTTTCCAAGTTAAATGTTCTAAGTTATAAGCTAACTATTCCCCTATGATATGGATTAGTAAGTAGTTTGTTGATTAGATAACTACTTGGATTGATAGATTTACATGCCCTTAGCAGTACGAAAGCTTGAGAAATAATGCCAATAGCACTCATCTACACTGGTTAATCGCATTACATCTATGCAATTATTGTGCTGTCTATTTATGCTGCATCATCATCATTGCAAATCATACCTGTCGCTGTATTTGACTTGGGTCACTCATAAAGTTGTAGGGGCTATATTACACTACGCTGGCCAGGTATGATTGGTGGACTTAAAACACTTATTTATTTACTCCTTATTGTATCTCCTATACTACGAGATACAAAGGATGAGCATAATGCCTATTGGTATTTTCTACCAGCCAATCCAGTGTGACGTAGAGAAATGCAAGATAGGCGTACACTCAAATAAAACAATAAAAATATCAGAAATGGAGAATTTGATAACAAAATATAAGAATATAAATAGACCAAACATTGGAGAACTTTGTGGATAACCTCCAAGTGCAGGTTTCCCCATGTTTGCTCCACTGTAGCAAGTCATAAGATGTACTGTAGATTTATAACATTATTATAGAGGACTAGATATTGCCTTTACTTTGCTTCGGAAGAAGTCCAGTGGTTTCAGAGTTGCTATACTAATTTTAAACTATTATGCCACGGGAACAAGCAGTTTTATGGGATAAAAAGTATCCTGATACCATTGTCCTCACAAATCCACAAACATGCTAATTGGTCCATTGGTTGGCAGGTTCGTTGGTCTAGTGGTTTTCAACTACGACTGTGCCAAGTTTCATTTAAATCTGTCCTATGGTTTTTGCGTGAAGCTCTAACAGACAGACTGACAATTAATCCAAAAAAATTTGTTCTGGTCTCTTTATCAGTAACAAAGCCTCCCTGAATCAAAATTTTCAAAAAATATTTAAGTACAGAATTGACCCCATTGCAGTTTTTTATTAGTATAGATAGACATAAGCTATAACTACGAACTAACAGGTAATTTTGTAACAGGTATCCAAAATGGATATAACTTCGATACTCGTCATTGCTGGCGTCTTCGTACTGGTTTGTATGCTGCTCGGGTGCTGTTGTAGATCGAAGCGCAAGGGTCGGGTCTTGAGCCGTAAGTATCACTCATTAATAGTTACTGACTGTACCTGCAGCTTCACTTACTAGCATAGATTGTTTTATTTGCCAAAAATACCCCAACTTTTATCCCGTATCCCAAGGGATCCCCGGTATTATTAGGGATATATAGTAACCTATTCAAAGGTAATACATGTATCGTAAGTTCATGTAATTATAAGCGACATCTGACGAGTGGTTTTTGAATTATTAGCCTTTTTCTTGTTTTAATTAATATTCGTTATTAACTTTTATTGGGTATTCCGATTTATATGATTGTTTTTTGCTCAAAAGCTAGTACTTGTCAGATTATTACTTGTAGTTTGGAGCGACATCTGACGGTTAGTTTTGAAGTTATCTTTAATAATGCGTATTTAAACGGTTGCGACTATGTCGACAATGATCATTCCATTATATTACTTGTCGGAGGGACTTTAAG
>DWJZ01008195.1:0-11525 GCA_018249125.1 Asbolis capucinus
ATATATGTATGTTTATTAGTTGTCTGATCACCATAGTACAAGTTAACGCTTAGTTTGGGGTCAGATGGCCGTGTGTGGGTTGTCCAAAAATATTTATTTATTTAATGACTAAAATGTTTTGATTGGTGGGCCGTTACTGAGTACCAGTCTCTCCTCCAAGGATATCTTGAGCTTACTCCACCAGGCTGCCCCAATTCGGATTGTTGGACGGAGTAGCAGCCAACAAAAGTGTCGAAAGTTTTTATGTCACCTGAAGACCTTCCGACAAGGGTAAACGCTACCCAAATCTTACAATAATAACCGCAACCGACGGCTTTACGTTCTCTCTGTGGACGTGCTCACAAAAGTATTACAACTAACGGTCATCCATCGCCCTACTGACCGCGTCTGCTGTTGCTTAACCTTTACGAGCATTTTCAAGCGTAGCAAGCCGTCGAGGTGTACAGGCTTCAAGCTTTTACATGGTATCAATACAGTCCAATATCACAATCCTCTTACCCGTGGAGCTGTATATGCTGCCTGCTATGACACTGGAAACTCGTCGCTGATGATAAGCTTTCCGGACAAAAGGTTACTTGTCATTATATCAAAAAGGATCTTATTACAAATATTACTAATTCTATGGCAGATTTTTATAAATACTGGTTCGCAAATCTTACTTTTGATGTATATCTTTGAAATTAAATTATTTCGTTCACTGTTTCTCGTGATTAGATAAATGCTTACACACACAAACCGCTCATTGTGATACAATATAATTCAGGTTTCCCAGGTGCATTATTTTCCATCACTAATATCAAGCTTTTCGTACGTAGTCCTTTGGATAAGATGCCCAACTGTTAAAAAAAATATACGATAATATTTTTGTAGAACCACGCAATTGTAGAATAATTTAACAAAAGTAAAAAAAGCTTCATTAAAAGGTTTAAAAACACAAGCTTTAATTTCAAATCCCTTATACGAACGAACACCTAAAACTCCATATGTGTAAAGCTAGCTAAGTTCGCTTTTCTGGAGCCAATCCCGAACGAAATATCAGGTCATGCTTATCATAAAAATGCATTGGCGTCAGGACAGAAGCTTTATCCAAAATTATGTATCCGTAAGAGGAAGTGGATCCAATTGAGCTTGCAAGATTTCACTCGAACGAACCAAAAAATTAACATACTAGTATAAAACAAACAATCATGCTGCAAATAAAATAAAATCTTGTACAAATCAAATGGTTAGTAATTTTTAATTAGCAGTTAAAACAGTAAAACGGTTAAGTTAATTTAAAAAGCAGTACGAAACGAGGTATCCAGCAAACAGAGGCTTTGTTCCACCAACCTCGCTTGCTCGTTTATTGACCAAACACGTGCGAGCAAATTACTCAAAGCTGAACAAGCTTTACTCCAAAAATACACACGACAAAACCAAAAACTAGAAGCTGTTGGAAATTATTTTGGCTTCATCAAACTATCACTGGTATATTATGCTTACGGGTACTCACTACATACATACGTGTTTATTGCATGGATAATGATGACCAGCACTGAACAAATCGTGAGTACCCGTAACATAGTATAACGTTGGGTCCACGATGAATCGATTTTAAAATTATAAACCATCACCGGTGTACAGGTTAATTGATACTACGAGTATATTTTATCCTTACTGATATTATAAATTCGAAAGTAACTGTCTGGCTTAGTGGTTTGAACATTGGTCTTTCGAACGGGAGACCGTGGGTTCCAATACTACCCTGACCTCTTATTTTCAAATTATTAGAAGATGGTTGAAACTTGCTAAGGAAAAACGGAGGAAACCTGCACTGCTGAGAATTCTCCATGAAGTTCTTAAAGGTAAGTGAAGTCAATCAGCAATTGGCCAGCGTGGTGTACCATGGGCTGTACCCCCTACATTGTTAGCAGAGACCAGTGCCCAGCAGTGGGACAGTTACAGGTTGCAATGAGGATGACGAACTCTGTCTGTCTGTCTGTACTTGCCTAAGCTACTGAACCAGTTGGGTACAAAGGTAGTATATAAAAACTTCCTTAGAATCTTTCCTCCCCTATTTCATCTCATTCCTGTGATTCGAGCCTTTTTTTACGATAAAAACTAGCCTATGTTTTTTCTCAAACGCTATTTTACCAGGGTGCTAGGTTTCATCAAAATTGTTCCAGTAATTTAAACGTTAAAAGGTAACATACAGACATAGAAAGTTACTTTCGCCTCCTACTAATATTATAAATGTGAAAGTTTGTGAAGATGTTTGTATATTTATCCTTTCTTCACGTGCTAACCATTGAACGTATAAAGATAAAACTTGGCACACGGATAGACCACATTAAGTACATGAACACAGGATAGATTTTATACCGATTACAGGTTCCCCTGGGATAATATGCACGTTTATATATTTGTAACTAAATTAGTGGAAAAAAGACGGAACAAAGCTATTTCCGGGGATGCGACCTATCCTGTAACCATTCCCGGCTTTTTAATTTCGATTATGCCAAGTTTCATCTAAATCTGTTTAGTGGTCAGCGTGAAGCTCGAACAGACAGACAGACAATAAAAAAGCCTGCCTGCAGCAAAATATTAAAAAAATATCTAATGTATATAAAGGACCCAGGTGCAATTTATCTACGGGCAGAAACGTTATAATATTAGTACGGGTTAACATAAACAAGGTTTATCAAAATATTATAAAACTCCAGCTTTAATTACAGATCCCTAATACAAAGAAATACGCAAAATTTCATAGTTGTATTGTTAACCATTGCGAAGTTCTCTTTTCAGGAGCCAATCTGGAACGTAGTATCAGGTCATGCTTCACATAAAAATTCTTTGTCATCGGAACTGAACCAATCTGCAAAATTTGATCTCCGTAGTGTAAGAGACAGTGTGTTTAATTGTGCTTGCAAGATTTGACCCGTAACAAACAAATATACAAATTAATTAACATACTAATATACAAATATACATTATTATCTCAACCCATCACGGCCCACTTTTGAGTACGGATCTCTTTTCTGAACGAGAAGGTTAAGGCCATAGTCCACCACGCTGGCCAAGTGCGGATTGGCAGACTTCACACGCCTTGAAGTTTTGCAAACTCCCCGGCATGCAGGTTTCCTCACGATGTTTTCCTTCACCGTTATAGCTAGTGACATTTAAATGCTTAAAACGCACATAACTCCGGAAAGTCAGAAGTACGCGCCCTGTCATTCGAACCCGGAGCCCCCGAATTATTAACCACTAGGTCACCGCTACAAACATATACTACAAGTTAAATAAAAGCTTGCAATAATCTTTTCATCAAAACACTAATTCCAAATGATTGTATTAACATTAACAATCCATATAAAGTAACGTACTGGGAACCGAGCAATTCCGGAAGTCGTTCGGCAAACAGGAAGTATGCTCTGCGAATACTATTAGCAAGTTCAAATGAACTACATAGAAGCGGCAGAGCAGAAATTATCTGACACAGTCCTTATTACATTATGTTAAGGGCGGGGCTTGCTCGGTGTGTTGCTCATATTATAAATGCGTGTAATCGGGAGGATGAATGGACTTTTTTTTTTATTCAATAAATTCTACCACCACCACCACAATACTGATGGTAAGCAACGATGTGGTCTAGATAGTAATTCTAATTCATCAAAAGTCTATTCATTCTTGATTTGAAGACATTTACATTGTAATCGAACGGGAACACTGACGCGGGTAACTTATTCCAGTCCTTCGCGGTGCGCATGTTAATATGTAATCGAACGGGGACACTGACGTGGGTAACTTACTCCAGTCCTTCGCGGTGCGCATGTTAATAGAAGATGCAAATCGAGACGTTAGCACTGGCTGAATGTGTACGATGAAGAGATGGATGGATGGTGCGACGGCTTGTTTTATGCACACACTCCCGAAAATGTATCGTGTGTATAATATGTATGTACATATGTATGTTACTCCCTCACGCAAAAACGACTGATCCGATCTGAATGAAACTTGGCACAGAGGTAGATTATAGTCAGGAATAACACATAGGCTACTTTTTATCAACTTGCAACGTATCAACAATCTACCACGCAGGTGAAGCCGGGGACGAAAAGCAATAATTCATTGCGACTTACCATCAGTTGGGCGGTGGGAAAATGCGATTTTTTATGGCAAAAAAATACCCCTCACAATGTCAACGGAGATTAGAACTCAGTAGTGGGGCAGTTATGGATTGCAATGCCAAAGGTTGCCTGTATACGTATTAAATAGATGAATGGTACACAATGAGAAGGTTATCAACCCCGCGGGTGGCGGTGTAGAAATGACAAAATATTTCACACGCCGTCACGCCTTGTTTGAACCAATTACATAAATGCATAGCGCGGGCGATTGCCATTAAGCACCATGACAGCCGAGATAAGGGTACCATGCTTCCATTAGGGTTTAAAGTTTTAAGGTTGCATTGTGGAATGTTTTATTAATATTATAGTACCTGACAAATTGATGCTCGTAGCGCCATCTGTTGTTCAACCTCGTGACTAAATCCAATAGGGGAAAATTTGTGGAACACCATTAATAAGGGTGCAAAACCCTATACCATTTTACAAAAAGTTAAATAAGGCAAAAAAAAATGTTTTCCACATTTTTCGTCAAACTATATTAACACAAGGATCATTCAAAAGTGTAGCTCAAGTGATTTTCTACAAGAAATACCTTAATATTTTTTTTTTATTTTAAAAGTTCGAATAACAATTTTAAGAATCATGATTGTGAACTTCCAATTATTTTCAGTGCTTACTAAACAAGGGTTTGCGAATCATAACGCTTCTAAAAATAAAATGTTAAGATAAGTTAATTAAATAATAGTACAACATAAAAACGAATTAAATAAAAAACTACACAATAACGCGCTGCAACGAGCAAAATATTTTCCAAGCGCCTGTTGAACAATACATAGCAAAATTTAATTAACGTGTAATTAAAACTTATTTACACTAGGCACTCTGTACATTACTACTATAGAGCAGCTAAATTAGTTTCGAAGACTGCCAAGCAATCCATCAACAAATCCATTAAGGCGGTAAGTTACTAGTTGGTTTTATCTCACGTAAATAACTTTTTATGTTCTTACAATTTTTATATTAACGGTCGTAAATAACAAAGTAGTAGTCTAGCGGTTTGTCGTTGAATGGGACGGTCTGAGTTGTAATTCTGCTCATTTACTTTTCAAACATTATTTTCGTATTCATCATCATCATTGTAATGTGTAATTGGGCCGCTATTGTAGGTCATACCATCCACCACTTTGTGAGGAAGACACAGGAGAATGTTTCCTCACGATGTTTTCCTTCACCGAATCAGTTGACAATTTATTTGTAATATATTTGTTTATTATTTCTTAGTTATCACTTGTTTCTATGAACATAGTGAACAAACACGTGTATAGATAAATAAATAAGTCGGTTTTTTACGAATCAGTTAAAGTTACATAATAAACCCTTTATTTCTAATAACGCAATATTCCTTACATATACTTTTATTTCCTATATAACGGCACCTTCCGTTCAATTGCGATAATCATGGAAAAACCTGCTTTGTGCCGATTTTTTCGCAATGGGCCAGCGTTGTACAACGACTTATATCTCTCGCTTTGAAGGTGTAGAGTTTTTCCACAAACACCGCCATAACACAAGAAATAGACCACACACTGACAGACGAACACTTACAAAATAGGGTTCCTTTGTCTAAAAACCCTATAAACTAAATATTATCGACCGATTTAAGCAGGTTTAAGCATCAAAATACTTGAGTGGAGGAGAACTTGAAACCTCTCAGACAGGCACTTGAGGATTTTCCAGTATTCTCGAACAAATTCACTTTCAACCCGAAATCATAAGGAGTTGAAAGTGGACGAACTTTTCATTAATATTACACCAGCTATTCATGTTCTAAGGTTTACATGAAAACGGTTTTTATTTAAAAGAAATGGATTATTTATTTTATTTATTACCTTTCCACTCAATAAATAATATTCAAATATATCTAAAAGGCATTATTAAGGCAAATATATCTAAAAGGCCTTATTAAGGCAAATATATCTAAAAGGCCTTATTACGGCAAATATATCTAAAAGGCACTTATTAAGCTTTTAGTTGAACGAGGGTATCTCCTTCTATTAAGGAGGTTTAGAGCATACTCGACCTGAAGTGTTCATAGCACTGCGACTTGTTTCGATTGTAGTAAAACATGAACGCTTCCGTGCTTCGAAGGGCACGTAAAGCCGTGAGTCCCGGTTGTTGTCGTTAGATAGCAATCTTTATGCTATGTCGGAGGCCTTCGGCGACACAAAAACTTCCGAACCTGGTTGGCCACTAAGCCCCCCAACAACCCGCTTTGGATCAACGTGATGAAGTATGCTTTAGGCCTCCTTAGTATGAGGAGAAATCCGTGCTCAGTAAAGGATTATCTATGGGTTGAACCCAATACACTAACTTGATTCATAGAACGACGACTTGTGTCGGTCATAAATTATCGGTAAAGTTTAGCAACGATGCGGTGTTGAGAAGGATGGATATGCTATCAACATTTCTTGAGCACTTGGTGCATAGCACGTTAGGGCACGTTAAGCCATCCATCCTGGTTGTTTCGGATACATAGGAACCGTTAAGCTACGTTGAAAGATTTTGGACGCAGCGGTCATCCAACTTCTTGGTGACCGCGCCCGTTGTTAATGCTTAATTTTTCCACCGCTTACAATAAAAACAAGACGCAGGAGTATAAGCCCTTCACAGTTTTCCTATAGCTAGATGTTCTATCAAGATGCTCCAATGTGTGCCTACTGGTGAATTTCCTTGAATTCTTTACTCAATAATAAAAGTACCTCCTCTCAGCAAACTTCTCAAGCGTACTGTTATCTAAACTATATGAAGAATATAATATGAAAAATAAATATAAATTATATTCGGTAAATATAAGGGTAGAGTTAGCAAATAAATGTGTTGCTATTGGTAGGTCGTTGGCGCGACGCGGATTTGTCAGTCTCAGCCCGCCGTTGCGGGACGTGCTCGGTGAGTACCGACAGCAAAACAAATTTAATTATTTTAAAATGATACTATATTCAATACACTCGTATTAAAAATTAATATTGCATGAATTTTCAATATACATACTTATGAATGTCATATTTTGGCATCTACCGCCGTTTCAGAAAGGTGCCATTGTAAAGAGAAGAAGAAACAACGATAAAATACAGTCCTTATTCATGGATGTATCTAGGGGAGGCAGGGGAGGGTGGCAGCTGTTCCCCTGAAATCGTTATCTTACTTATCGTTGTCAAGACAGTAAAATTTTACAGAGTATTACGCATTATATCCAAAAAATGTCTAGCTTGCCAGTCTCCTTGCTTGGGTCGGAAGAATAGGCTCATGTACTTTCTTCATCTTGACTTAACCTCAAACCTTCAACTGGGCGTACAGTCTGCTTTATCAAGCCAGCGAAATTAGTAGATAAAAGTTAAAAACAAAATTGATAACAAGATAACGGTTATTACTAACCACTACGTTAAACATGTACCTAACGGTGCAAATTGAATCTGGATTTTTGTCTATCCAAACTTGACAAGTTTATATTTTGTGTTGTTGCACCGAGTATAAGTCAGGCTGGGTTTTGTTTCTAATAAAGGACGAGATGAAAAATACAGAGAGTATTAATATACTCTCTGTCTTAATCTTATGTAATCTTAATAATCTAATATACTATCTTAATAGTATATTATATATATATAATATACCAACGTCTTTACGTACCCTCAGAAGCACGGAAATGCTCAAAGTATTTTGTCATTCCTCTCCCACCGTACAGGCGACACATTGAAATCTTAGATTCAAACGATTTTTTCTGCGCACCATACCCAAGTTGCACGAGGTTTCGAGATCCTCTTTCAGGCAGGAAATCGAGTAAATGTTTTCCAATTTAATCGCATCTGCTTGATACTTCACGGTCCGAGCCTAGTTGAGGCTGCTACGTGCACTGAATTTACCTTCAACAACATTTGAATTTGTTCTTTCAAAGAAAAAAGCTTCTGCAGCGAAGCGTTCGCGATCATGAATGACTCGACTTCTTTTTATACTTCGAAGTAGTACCCGTAAGCAGTAACGTTCCGTGTGAGATCCCGGAGTCCTGTGTCCTGTAAAAGCGCAGAGGCAAGACGCCAAGAGGCTTCTAGTGGGTAAAAATCATATATCCCGATACTTCTCCCAAACTGCCGGGCGCCTTTTGATATTTTCCCCCTCGACAACAACAAAAAAAAGAAGTAATGCTATCTTAGCCTTACTAATCTTTACAAATATCATAAATGCGATAGGCGAAAATAACTCTGTCTATTATAATTTTCTCGCCAAAACCACTGAATTGTATTTAATTAAATTTGCTGCATAAACAAAAAACGAAAGCTATGAACGTTCTTGATAGCCTGGCGGCCTGTTCCGATTGTACGGTGTCGAATGTGCTTGGCACCAGCTGACGCAGACCGTAGAACATGGGCAACTGTTAGTAGCAAAGACTTCATGAACTTTCGTGCTTCGAAGGGCACGTAGTGTTGCCGGAGCAGCATGGTTGAGTATGCTTAAAAACTTCTAACACTTGGGCTGGCCTCTAACTCACCAAAGCATTGGAGCAGCATGGTGGAGTATGCCCTAAGACTCCCCACAATGAAACCCGTGCTCAGTTGTCCTCTATAGATCGATTAAGCTGGGTTACCCATCACAAAAAACAGACTATATAAGACGGGGGCCGCCACTCGACATCGCTTCATATTAAATTTAACGCCAGCCTTATAACGGCTGCCTGCGGCCTCGTCTGTAATATAATTAACAGTAATTTCCGTCGCAAGCCCTTGAATATTATTAAATTAATTATCCCGCGTTATTTCATTAATGAACTATGTATTTGCTTAGAAATATCAAGTTAAATTTTTTTAATAATGCACAATTCCTTCGAGCTTTAGAACTCAAAATCTTTATTATAACATCACCTAATTTTTTTTATTTTTTTAACGTGTGGAAAGACCCTCGTCTCTTCCATCCAGCCACGGGAGGCTGGAAAGGTATGTGGTACTCGAACCCACTGAAACCACACGGTGTCGACGCCTACCGCTTTGGAGCCGGGACTGTGTGCTATTCTCGCTTCACTGCCCCGGCGCGGCGGCCGCTACCACGGCGGCCTCGGCACTGCTCGCTCTCTAGCCCCTCTCCTACAGAGAGGGTTGGAGCGGCCAGCAGGATGGCTCGTCGGCCTTCAATTTCCCGCTTGGATAAGGGCATGCTCGACACTGGCATGCCTTTCAACCCGGGCCGTTGCGTCAGACGACGAATTCCCGTATCCGTCGCCCGACCGGCTGTTATTATGGGGGCAGGAGGTGCAGGCCGTAAGCCTGCCTTCTGCGCCCTGTACGCCGGCGGCGGATGGCGAGGTCTGTTGTGCTCCCTCTCCGCCGTCTCTTTGCGGAGCATGACGCTCTCCGCAAAGGCCTACACCGTTGTCCACGATGTCTCACTGTCGACCATGCGTTTTAAAACGGTCGGCAGCGAAAGGTCGTCCCCACAACTGCGCGTTGCTTAGCGCGGTGTTCCGCCCAGGCTGGGAGGTTCACTAACCCTAGACCAACCGGCCTGTCAATTAATTTTTTTATCAGTAAAATAAATATATATTTTTTTAAATATAGTCAAACCAAATCCAACTCAAATTGAAATATGTAACATTGCTCCATCTTCTCAGGAAGTACCTATCTACCATCTCAATAAAAAGGTACCAAAAAAACCCAGAGAGTATATTGAACCTAATACTAGGTACTAAATTTATATTTAGCACGAGCACGATGCGATTCTGGATTAATACAGTATTTTTATAGTATATTTTTTGTGTATTTATATTTTACTTTGGTCAAGTCAAATCTTACAAGATTCAGTAGACACAATTCCTCTAACACCACGAAGCTGAGGTTTCGCATTAAGCGTTACTCCTTATGACAATTTTTATGACAAGCATGACCTGATACTACGTTCTATAGTGTTTTTTTATAGTGTTTCTACGTATTGGGGCCGATCTATAATTAAAGCTTATGTTTTTAATTATCTTAATAAAACTTATTAAATACCGGTTGCGCAACAGTCGTTTTTATTATAATAGTGTAATTTATGAACTAACCAGTAATAATCCAGCACAAACGAATAGAAACAGTCCACTGTTTTGCATCTTGAACACAATTTGAAATTAAAAACAATATTGGCTTACTCTATCTTTTTCAATTTATTATTTTATGAAACCAATTTACGACATTGTTTGACAAACAGCCGTCAAAAAAGTCTGGAGTTCGAAAATAAACGTGATTTTTCTTTTTTATAGATTGCAGTTTTTATGTTAATCTTCAGTCGGGCGCAGACTAACCAAGACGAAAATTTTCACCGGCTTATCCAAAGACGAGCCGATATCGTTACTATAAAATAATAATAATAAATATTTCAGAACAACTCAAACACGGCCATCTGATCCTAAATTAAGCATTAGTTTGTACTGTAATGATCAAACAACTAATTAACTTACATACGAGTATACGAGTACCTACATCATTTTAAATATCTGGAACAACATGTATGTATGTTATTCCAATAGAAGAATGGAACGCATCTTTTGATAGATTTTCATACTATTCGGAACTAACCATAATAAAATAATAATCGACGATAAGAAGGCTTTAATCAATACATCAGCTACTCGAGACTCAGATTCGACTTCATCTCAAATTACTAGTAGCAATAAATGCTTACACTAAAACAATTTGTTGCGGGAAAATTGAAAAATACTAGTTTTAAACTTCTAAATGAAACTAGTTACAGCACTTGCTGCTACAGTGGAGAACAGAAGTGCGAGGAATATGGGTTCATACGAATATATTTTTTGTTTGCTATTTTTAATAAACTTTAACCAATATGTATCTGGAGATAAATTTACGGATGTTTTTGAATTCGGTAAACGAAAAAAATATATTCTTTGCTTTTGTGTTTTATACCTCCTTATGGAATATTAAATTATTTTCTTCTATAGGTGTTAATAAGGGAAAAGTAACTTTTTCAACGTCAGGAGACATCGGTCTCTGGCCAAAGGATAAGATAACTTCTGTCCCAATTACAGTAAGTACTTAATAAACTATTATCTTATTAAATGCTACTACATTTCGAAAGAACTGTAAAGCTACAAGGTCGATTTTCGAAATTCTCTCGATATTAGAATGCTACATTCTTGTTTATTAATATAGGCTATATTTATGAAGGTTGAAGAGGCACAAAAAATGCAGGAGAGGAACGCTCGAGCGTGCACATAAATTTATAACTGCGTTCAAACGCAGTGTCGGCTTCCCACTGAGTGAAGAATAAATGTCCATTCACGAAGCCAGGATAAACAGCTAGAATGTTACGAGGGCCAAACTGAAAGTTTTTAGAACTGGCCACTTATAAACATTATATTAAAAAAAATAGTTTAAATTT